>BLKR01008094.1:0-26005 GCA_011170035.1 Teleogryllus occipitalis
TCAGTTACTTTACTGTGGTTATCTGGAACTAGACGATTGAAAAAACTAATTAAATTCATCAGTTGATAAGTCAGGAAAAATGATCATACGTTGATTGTAGCATAGAGGAAATAAACTAAATTCGATATTCAGGATCTCCCTTCAACCATGGCAACACATTTAAAATTAGTTAAAACGTCCGAAAAGTTGATCAGAGCTACCAATATTTTTGCCAATTCTCCCAAGGAATAGTTTCGTTGAGAGACTGATCTTAGGGAAATTTTAGCGAAATTTTCTTCTAAATCCTATTTTCTAGACCATTCTCTCACTCAGTGTCACCACAATGCGAAAAGTTTTCATAAAAAAAGGAAACGTATTGCTTGTGTTGAGCAATTGAGTAATGTTGAAACTTCCGAAATTAATGAAAGTTACAACATCAATTATTATAAAAATTGGATATATAATATTTATTTTATTATCAAAATTCTCAAACAAAGTGGTGTATTTTTTAATAGCAAGGCGCACATTCAAATAATGTATTAATTCAGAACTAGGACTCTTCAATTGAATGTTTTACACTTGTTTATAGTGTTATATTGAGTCATGTGCCGGCTTCACCACGAACTACCTGTATGCGCGGATTGCGACACCTGCCAGTAGCCCTCGAACTAGTTAGTCCCAGAGTGTTCTTGGAGCTAATCGCTTAGTCCAGAAAATTCTCGACGGCGCCCGCCGAGTATAAATACCCGGCGGCCGGCAACCGTGAGACAGCCTTATGTCTGAAGTGGAAGCTGAGCTGTGAAGTGTGTGCATCGCGGTGAATAGTAGTGCAGTGAACTGTGGTCAGTGCTTAGGACTGTGCGGTAGTGCAAAAGAAGTGAATAGTGAAAATAAATACAAGAGAAATGTAGTGTAAATAAACAATCAAGTGAAGTGTAGTGTAAATAAATAATTAAGTGAAGACTATCTGTGTATAAATCAAGTGTTTTCAGTGATTGGGTTAAGAAACAAAATAAACGTTTTTGTTAAAATAATACCAGAGTTTTTATTCACCACCTAGAATCGTAACAATATATTCAAAATTTTATTAAACGATTTACTACAGAACGAATAAGAAATTGAATTAATAGTTCCTCCCTTGACTTGTAGAAAAATTTCAATCAAAATTGCATTTTGTGAGAAGTTTGTCGCAACGTTTAAAGAACAATAACCCGCGCATCTGGTCTGCAACGATAGTCCCGGTCGTCACGGCTGGCCACGCAAGTAAATTTCTCCCCATTTCAACATTTCAAGTTCAGAGGTTGAGATCATCATCATCACCATCATTATTATCATTATTACTCCTGTAAGTTATCACAAAAGAAACGTAAGTACATGTGCAATTATTGTGAAGTGCATACTACGATGTGATAGAGCATTACTTAGTTACACTTACAAATACAGGGATTATTAAAATTATCGCTTGTTTTTTAAAGTATTGCTAGAACAAGGCAACAGAAGACAAAGCATTGCTTGCCAGAATACCAGAGGCGAGTTCTGGGGCACGCAGTACTCGTTTCGATCACATGTCACTGTTCATCAGTCAATACCAAAAAAAAGGTTACAAACCTTTTCTGAAATCAAATTAAAGGAAAAATTAAAACAGAAATACGTTTTAAATAAAAATGACACTTCACACGAACTGAGGCACAATTCTGAAAATTAATGTTATATGAGGAACAACAATTATAGGAACGATTTTGCTAAAAAAATCTGTATCATTAAGTTCATCATCATCATCATGAATAAATAATGTAATGTTACAATCCGCGTAAAAATCTAATTGATTAATAGAATATTTAAGTTTTAAAATATATTTAACATTTTCCAAAGTTATGTTCATACCACTGTAACTGACAATTAAATTCTTCTAGACTGAGAAACCAGCACTCACCAATGGCCTTCACGTAGAAAGAGCCTAACAGAAAATGCACGATGATATCCAAACGCGAGACTTATTCAGGCGAACGCGAGCAGAAGAGGAAAGGACATCGGAGTAAACAGTGAAACTTGGCAGCGGATGAAGGGCGCAGCGAAGGCGGATGAATTATTCCCTTCTGCGTGGGCGCTGTGCGCGGGATTAGGATTAGGATTAGGATTAGGAGTGCCTCGCGGCGCAGGGGGCGGAGACCCGGCCTCCTGGCCTAATAGAAAATGCACGATGATATCCAAACGCGAGACTTATTCAGGCGAACGCGAGCAGAAGAGGAAAGGACATCCGATTAAACAGTGCAACTTGGCAGCGGATGAAGGGCGCAGCGAAGGCGGATGAATTATTCCCTTCTGCGTGGGCGCTGTGCGCGGGATTAGGATTAGGATTAGGATTAGGAGTGCCTCGCGGCGCAGGGGGCGGAGACCCGGCCTCCTGGCCTAATAGAAAATGCACGATGATATCCAAACGCGAGACTTATTCAGGCGAACGCGAGCAGAAGAGGAAAAGACATCCGATTATACAGTGAAACTTGGCAGCGGATGAAGGGCGAAGTGAAGGCGGATGAATTATTCCCTTCTGCGTGGGCGCTGTGCGCGGGATTAGGATTAGGATTAGGATTGCCTCGCGGCGCAGGGGGCGGAGACCCGGCCTCCTGGCCTAATAGAAAATGCACGATGATATCCAAACGCGAGACTAATTCAGGCGAACGCGAGCAGAAGAGGAAAGGACATCGGATTAAACAGTGAAACTTGGCAGCGGATGAAGGGCGCAGCGAAGGCGGATGAATTATTCCCTTCTGCGTGGGCGCTGTGCGCGGGATTAGGATTAGGATTAGGACTGCCTCGCGGCGGAGGGGGTGGAGACTCGGCCTCCTGACATCCTCCAAGGAAGACGCGCCGTCGTCAAGGAGACACGAACAGCTGCTAATGATGCTCGGGCAAAGCTAGACTGGTGCGGGGCGGAATTACTACTACGAAGGCAAAAGAGTGCGTTTGGTGGCTTCGTGTATTTTACTAATTCACCTTTTTTCACCTTTCAAGGTACTTCACTAATTCGCCTTTTAAGGTACTAATTCACCTTTTTTCAATCGTTAGTTAATACAATAATTGTAGTAGTCCTAGAAACACTGTATACCATGACTTCAAAAACTAGTTTAAAAATAATAAATCTTCTGTATCAATGACGCCCACCTCGTTCAGGTTTTTCGTCTAGTTTCCCTGATCCTTACAGCAAATGCTGAGATGGTACCTTGTTTGCTTCTGGACATAAATGTAACTTCATTATCGGTGCACGTCTTCTAGAATTCAGTGGGAAATATAGTTATTCAAATTATCATTCTCCATCGTCGCGGCAGAAAGTATTATTCCTTCACGAAGGACATGAGGGAAAGATCCCAAATTTATAGCTGATTTACCCTTGAAAATAGATTTTGTTACATCGTAGCGAATATTTTGTTGACAATCCTTGCAAAAATCGCTTGTTTCTTTCTGTATTAAAAATTGTAGTAGTATATGGCTTAGGGTAGGGATCACAATTATGAAAGTGTGGACAGAATTTAATTCTCCCCGTAGCACGTCACACACAGTTTTTAACTGTTTTTGACGTAAAATAAATTAAATGTCTGTACGGCCTCGCAGCGGCTGAGCCCAGGCAGGGACAGGCTCTTATCTCCTGAATGGTCTCCCGGCATGCATGGTGGTGTAGTGCATGAAAATGAGTGTTTGAAAGGGGAGTAGTCGGGACGAGGGGGTATGTCGAGGAAGGAATGATCGCGCAAGGTGGCCGTTTGTTAGGAGTATTCTCCGGCGTTCGACAAATATTGATCCGAGAAACCCCAGAAAACTGATGATAACAATACCTCCAGCCCGTGGCTGAATTCAAACTACCTATTTAGCTAGTTTCGATAATCAGCACAAATTCGTCTCAGTTGCCCTACGTCAACTCAGCCAGTAGTGGTGTATTTACATGAATTTGACATTCAGAATTCATTGGTTAAGTAATATTTAACAAGGCCTTATTTCTGTTTATATTACAAAGTAAAATGTTTGTGATCGTGTAGTAAGCGTGTTATCATTGTTTCAGTACCGTGTCTCCTCCAGAGGCGCTGTAAATTTCTTCCTGGGTTGCGATCAAGTGAAACGGCACGGACTCTCTACAAGAATCAATCGAATCTCGTAATAAACCTTCGCTCACTTCCCGATCAATGCTCTTATTTACTTTACTTTAACGTACAAAGTAATTCGTTTGAACAAGTTATTTCTTAATAAAACCTCATTTTGAACAATAGAGGTCGTATAGGACATAAGGCATGAGCTTTAAAGGGGAAGCAACATATTTCGTAACAAATATGACAACACTTTCCTTCGTTTGCTCTTCCCGCTAGGGCTTTGAATCAAATACAGGAAAAGCTTTGGCGTTTACAAAAGTCTGTAAGCCTTTACACATCCTGTTTTTTGCTTTCAGTAGTATTCTATTCGCAACATCACCACAAGCAATAAGACTCGACATTTCTTTTTTTTTTGATTTTATTACTACATGTTTCAGTAGCAAAACATTTGTAAGAGTAAATATTCCCAATGTCCCAACGATGTAAAATAAAAATTACTAAACTCTCGAAAAACAGAATGATCTAAAGCTCCGAATCATAAAAATAGTCTGTATTCCGTCTAACATGATACACTGCCATCTTTTCCAGTAGTTCATAGATCATCAAACGTAAATCTAAAAAAAAACGCACTGTGAAAGCACGCGGAGCGGGGGTAAACAACCAGAACACTGGAAGAAATACGATAGACAAAAATGTCTTAAAAAATCATGGAGACAAAACACATCTTGTGCAATATCTAACGAGAACGGACAAGATACGGATCAACACAAACAATTATACTAAACAATTACTGAACACACGTTTTCGTTCAACAACGAAGGAACTCGTTCGCAAAGCGCCTTGCCAACGTGGCATAGGGATCGATCTTGTTGCATCAACCCCTTCAGTTGTTTTGGAGGGGTGAAAGGGAAGGGGAGTGGAGGGGGCCGTGAGGAGGAGCCAGGGGGCTTAGCTCCGCTGCATCATCCTCGCCCCCTGCGGATTCCCTTAACAGGAAATGGAGGGAGAATGGAGCGTCGTTTGGAGGAAGCGACCGACTCCGCCGACGGACTTCCGGCGAACACATGCCCACCGCAACGCTCCCCGCGGACGCCCAACGAAACGAGAGAGTGAAGCTACTCCGCCATCTCGCGCGCGCCACGATGATTGAGGAAGTGGACGGCAAGACATAGGACCTGACTCAATCGAGGTCTTTCATCTTTCGAAAATTGTCACATTAAAGATATTCGTTCTTTATTGTGATTGCAGTACCTATGCTTACATTTAATTCCTTTGTGGACATTGAGAAAAATCTACCAGGACCTCCCATTTCCACAAAGTCTACAAAGGTCCACTAGGATTTAAACCCCGGTGCTCTGAGGATGGAACCTTGCTTCGTTTCATACAGGTCACCCTGTGAGATCATCCAGACAAAAGTAGTTCACGGTGGAGATTTCGTTTGAATTTCATCCCTTTCATTTTATTTAAATAAACAATGTTCTGCTGCTAGAAAATAATTTTTCAACACAGTCTAAAAAACATACAATTTACTATTATAAGATTAATGAAATAACGACTTGAAATGACCTCTCTCTAGTGAGTTTTCACTTTACAAATTATCTAAGAGATCTGTAGCAAAATAAATGTTTGTATATCTTATAATGATTTTTCTATCTAGTTCATAAATGTGATCTTCGGTCATTCTACCTCCCAGCTTTATATAACCGTACCTGTAAATAAATGGCATCTCTCATACAGATGAATATTTCATCAATATGAAATTGTGAGGAATTAATAACTTACTTCTAATCATTCACTTTTCATCACTGTATTGAACCAACACGAAATTAAACATGTATAGGAAACAATGACTAATCTTATTTCCGTGAAAATGGAATTAATTTAAAATAAATTACCGAGCAATTATCTTCTCCACAAAAAGAAAGCGTAATATCTATTTCTTCGATTCCAGGACAAAATGCACAGTATTAATTACAGTTTTGTTCCTCGAGAAACTTATACGCTTGTAATTGGAGAAGACAAACAAATGCTTCTCAAATTTTAGGTCGTCGAAAGAATCTACAGACATCCCAATCGCAAGGAGAAAGAAGGAAAAATGATGGAGGTTTTCGAGTTTCTTCTTGGGGGAACTTGGCTCGTGGGCTTCTTGTGAAACTCGATCATGTTGCAGAGCTCTCTCATCGGGAGAGAGATGGTTATGGCGCAGAGAGAGAGAGAGAGAGAGAGAGAGAGAGAGAGAGAGAGAATGAGAGGAAGAGAGGTGTGGGTAGACCGACGGAAGACATGGAACCAGAAAATGGAATTTACGAAAAACTAAAAAATTAATGTTTTGCAAATCCCTGTGCAGAATCATGTTTATACATAAACGTTTCATCTAATTTATAATCAAGAATGAATGTGATAATCGCTACTTCATCGCATTTTTAGTTAGAAAATAGCAAATACATTTATGCAAAATATAACAAACGTATTTTCATAATGAAGTTGGCCTAAAGTACTGTTTTGGACGAGAGATGGTCTGTATTTTGGTTTTGTCGGAAGCGCAAAATTGTCCATCTACGGCGCTGAGCAGGGGTCGTGGGGCGAGGGTCGGGCGATGGCCAGGTCTCCGCACACAGGGGGCCTTGGAAGCACGCCCCTCCCATGCGCCTCCCAGCCGCAGGGGCCTTCGAGCCTCGGGAGCGCTAGCTGGCGGGATCTTCCCAGCAATCCTATCACTTTGCTCCGCGCGCGCGATCGGTCGAATAAACGACCGGCATTTGTTTGAATGGCGTCGCCGCACAAAGTTACTTCCGATTCTGCGACTTCCCCTCTAGTCTATTTCAAGAAGACATCTCCACGAGTGCAAAACGTTCTCGTGCATTAGGTTAGGGTCATTTTTATTAACGTTCTGCTCTTACATCAGTAATGAAGCTGATGCAAAGACCATGGGATGTAACATCGACGAGATTTGAAACATGATGAAAACGAACTCGAGACCCTTCTCTACAATCTATATCTATAATAGGAATTTGTGTTATAAAATGCGTGTTGCTCGAGTATTCTAAATGTCCGTATTACCATACACCCTTCCCAGGACCGAAGTTTTGTTCGTGTTAAGCGAGTTCGTGCAAACGAGGGTTTACTGTACTAATATGAATCACCTCTTTTATCTCCTTATGAACAGGTTAAAAGCACGGTATGAGAACTGAAAAAAGAGGAGAAAGATTCAAGGACTTTTTAAAACGAATTATTCATTTACATAGAACTCAAACATAGCAATACTGCTGTTTAGTTGCTGTTTACAGAAGAAAACGTACAGCTTTAAAACATTGTACTGACCTCGTATGTCAGCCATAAAATCATAATTACATGCACAGAGTTTACTTTCAAAAGAAATCCTTTCATCGCGCATTATCAATTTCCCGTAATGATACCATGAATGATATAGAAAATGTTTTAAAGAAATGAGCGATCTCAGAGTAAATCGAATTTACTTAAAAGACTCTTTCAAGTGGATTTCTCTTCAAAGTTATCCGAAGCAGGATGTCGTAACTTTCTAAATTGCAAACTAACTTTTGAATTACGTCAGGTGTGTGCACTGAGAGGAATAAGCTACAATATTGTTCATTATATCATTATTTTCCTCGTAGTCTGTTTCTCAATTAGTATCGTTGGATACCTCGCTGGGGATCACAATTACTGAACCCAGTCTCAGCCCCGCCCTTCCCTCCCTGCAGCCCGACACTGGAGGGGATGGCTTAGGTCGTGAATCGCCCGTCCCGTCTCCTTAATGAACAGAGTTCATTGGGCACGCCATGTATGTATCATTACTCTGCTCGATATCGATGTGGCCGCAATACACGTGGTGCAATACACATACGCCCCGGACAAGCTCCAATAGAAGCCATCATTCATCAGATGGTGATTAACTTATTTGGAACATCTGACCCTTTGTGCAAGTAGCATGTATAATATGGACTCAACGAGTGTTGATGGGTCTCGCTACTCAATGAGATTTAAAGGACAGTTTCCAGAACTAAACTCTTCGACTTCTCCATGCTTATTTTTAGTAGTAAAGTCGTGCGACATATTTTCTTATTTTCATACAAAATATGTTTCTAACCTTTACATCCTAATTACCTACATGTAATACATTAAGCTTTGCGTCATACGAATGTGGATTTAAAATCCCGTGAATTTTTAAGGAAGAAAAGTTTTTTCAAAATTCAACTTTATTTTTCAACAGTGTCCTTTGAACTTAATACACCACCCCCAATGTTTTTATATTTTTTTAAGCCTTTCAAAAAATATGATTTTCGAAGTCTGCAAAATATTGGTTTGCTGCTCCCATGATGTCATTGGACATGAATTTCTTCCCGAGTCAATTCTTCAGGTTTCCGAAAAGAAAGAAATCACTCGGAGCCAAATCTGGTGATTAGGGTGGGTGAGGTAAAAGTTCGTAGCGCGGTTCCGCAAATGTTGCCATGGCAACAGACTTGCGCGCGGGTGTATTGTCCTGGTGAAAAATAATCTTCGCCAAATAGGTCGTTGCTTCAACAAATCCTTGTGAAAAAGATCCAGTAATGCGGCGTAATATGAACCCGTTATAGTTTTGTTATTTTCCAGGTAGTCGATAAATATCGCCTAAATATATACCTTGCGAATCCCAGAAAAACGTCGCCAGTCGCTTTCCTGCCCACGGAACTGTCTTCGCCTTCTTTGGAATCTATTCGTCGGAACAAATCTACTGCTTGGATTGTTGTTTGGCCTCGGGTTGATATTGATGGATCCACGTTTCATCAACTGTTACAGAACGCCTTAAAACTCATTTGGATTACGCTTGAACAAGTTCAAACACCTGTGAAATGTTCGCACGATTTCGCTTGATGTAAATTCTGTGCACGTACCCATCTTGTAAATATTTGTTGTTGTAGATTGCGGTACCCATCTTGCCAACAGCTTTCTTATACCCAAATCTTCGTGTTGAATGTTGTTCACTCGTTCATACTAAGTGTTCGACTATCTCTACCATTATATCAGTGGATTTGGTGGTATAACGGTCAGCGTACCGGACTGTTGTATCCGAGTTTTTATTTAAGGGCGAAAAAATACTTCGTACGCCTTCCTTCGGAGAGGAAATGAAGCCGGCTGTTCCATGTAGTAGATCTTCAAGCCTAGAAGACGCCTCTGAAAAAAATGAGATCCGCCAATTTCGTCGCCCAAGATAATACCTCTTTTCTCCTCTAGATGGTGAAAGGAGCGTAGCGAAATTTGCGTGATCAGGCGGAAGAACGGGCCTCATGGCTCGAGTCTCGCCTCATAAAATAAGGCATTAACTATCATCTCCCTTACTTTAATTCGGCGGACTTCCATCACAACATCGGGCATTTGGTTTACCATTTCATTTGTGACCTCAACCGACCATCTTGTGTGCTCCATCACTTGTCCTCAAACGACTACAACGAAATTCTGTGAACCACTTGTAGGCCATACCACACGACGGAGCAGTGTCTCCATAATCTTTTCTCAACTTCTCTTCCGTTTCTTGAAATGTTTCCATGCGAAAAGTAGTGCTTGATCAACACACAAAATTCACTTTTTTCCATTTTTGCAAAGCAACTTTCACCTGCTTTCGGCCGCTCTCAACAATGATCTAACGAGAAAATGGCAACAATCATATGCAAGGGTTCTCAAATTGGAGGCAAGACTTTAGTGCCAACAATAAAGCTGGTAAGTGAGCGCGAACTATTGTCAAAGTCATGGACTTATCAATCAGCCTCCGTATATACGAAGGTTTTGATATTAACTCAAATAAGAATTAGAAAGGATTAATGCATGAAAACGTTTAGAAGGATAAAAGAACATAAGAAATATAACAAGACGTACGGAAAAGTGGAAACAAGATAAACAAACGAAAGTGTAGAGCTTATCTTTACTGTGAAATTTTAACAATATTTTAAAATAATTCCACAGGTAAAATTAATGCTGTTTTACATTTCATTGGCCTTTACAATTAAAGGAAAAAAAACTGCATTTGCAATATGTATATTTTCCAAATATACAAATCGTTAACGAACTGTTAGAACGATTTTATTTTTTTAATCATTTATTTTATTTTGAGAAGTACGTCAGATACGTTCAAGATTTATAATGTCAATATAATCGTATCATTGTATAGTAATTGTTTATTCAATGAAATTATAATATGTTATATTGCTAAATTGCAAAAGGTTAACATATTGTTTGCTGAATTGACGTCCATATTTTGACATGATCGGATATAAATGGAACGTATTTACTTTTTCATACAGCAATACTGTTTGTGTACTTTTTAACTTGAATTAATTTGTATGTGGTAATTTTAACACATCATTACATTTGTGTAATTTCATTCGTTTTAATTTTAAATATTATATGTGATTCTTTTCGCTGCACTCGCATCTGTTTTGTGTTTACAAATGTTTTATTTACAAAAAAACCTGTTTGTTGTTGCTACTTTCTTTGTCAAGCGGAGTCAAACATGACCTTCCCTGGGCGTCGCAGGTGGTGCGGGAGCAGGGAAGGCGGAGCGGAGCGCTGTCGATTCCGAGAAATCGCGTTAATCCTAGCATAGCAGCAGCAGAGCGGGGGGGGGGAGGGTAGCGTGGCCTGGGATCCGCGCGCGTGTGTTTGCGCTGCGAGGCGGAGGCGCCGCACTCGCTCTCTGGTGGGGAGCGTTCGTGTTGCGTTCAGCCGCCGGCGGATGCAATATTAAGCGCCTGCGGCAGCGACGGAGGCGCGCTCGAGCAGGAGGAGATGGAATTGGAAGAGGCAATAGACAGAAAGGTGGACAAATTACTGCGTCGGTTGCACTACTAAAGACGGCGGGAGATGTGGTGAGGGAGATTGAAATGGTAAGGGAGCAAGAAATCGAAAAGTCTGCGAAAACGAAGACGAAAGCGTGAATAGTGTAGGAGGCGATGATGAAGACAAGAAAGGAAGGGGACATCGGGGAAATGGAGATGGAGATGAAAGCGATGAAGGATGCATTCGTAGAGACGTGGAGAAGGCTTTAGAAATCGAGATGGTGGAGGTACAGCCAACGGAGATGCCCATAATGGGAGCGGTGAAGGATCGCGCATGCAGGACAAGGAGAGGTGGTGATGAAGGAGGCAACGGTAGACAGTGAGTCAATGGAGGGGGAAAAGAAGGCGAGACCGAAATAGAGGAACAGGCAACGAAAGCGACATCTATAATGAAAGCAGTGAAGGATCGCGCATGGAGGGGGAGAAGCAGGCGAGTTCGAGATGGAGGTAGAGGCAACGAAGGCGGTGTTCATGGCAGAGGCGGTGATGATGGAAGCAGACGAGGTCCGCGCAAGCAGAACATTGCAGCTGCAGAGTCGGAGGGTGAGGAGATGGAGTAGAAGAGATTGGGATGATTGTGAAGGCGCTCCATGAGCCAACTGATTTCGAAACGCAACGATCATTTCACTTCGAAGTTCCACAGAGAATGTCTTTGCACCAATGTGCTCTTTCTTCTATGACCGAATACTTCTGCAGTATGATTGAGTTCCTAGAAGGTGCCACCAGGTTTTGCTAGCTTTTGTGCGAATGTATTATTTACTCTGAAATTGATCACTCAGATTCAATCAAGGGAATTCAATTTGAGAAACGTAAATTTAATTTGAGGAGATAAACGGGAAAACCGACGGTCTCGAAGCCCGACTTAGTGCGAAAGAACATCTAATTTCAGTATTAAATGGAGGAAAGAAAAAATATACTTGAAACTAGTGTGAAAAACATACAAATGAAAGACTCGGAATTCATGTCTAGTTGCTAAAGACAAACAAGTGCAAAGTTCGAAAAATCTATTATCTGGCAAATGGTACATCTAAACGAAACTTTTTCAGAATTAAATGTGTGTGTTTTCTTTTTCAGAGAGGAATCCCATTATGCTCAAATTACAAAACTCTGAATCCCTTTAGTAACAAGCTAGGTGCAATATTAAAATTTTAAATAGGAGTCCATAATGATTTTATTTTATTTATTTGATCAAAAAACTGTAAATGCCCATTCGGGGAAAAGAGTATTTGCACAAGTTTGTTGTTTACTGTAGATGCACAAATGTTTATTGTAAATGCAGTTATTGAAAATACGTCATCTTTTACTCAAAAAAGTTTCCCGAATTCTAGTATACGCCCGCTTTTGAATTTGTGAAAATATATATTTGGAGATTTTACTATTATAGA
This sequence comes from Teleogryllus occipitalis, assembly GCA_011170035.1. Classification (NCBI taxonomy): domain Eukaryota; kingdom Metazoa; phylum Arthropoda; class Insecta; order Orthoptera; family Gryllidae; genus Teleogryllus; species Teleogryllus occipitalis. The sequence continues at coordinate 12,271 of BLKR01008094.1, forward strand.
ACGATTTTCCTAAGGTTGAGCCAAAGTGACAGTTCGCGAAAGCAAGTGAACATCACATGTATTTCAGAGAAGTATCCCTCCGCCGCAACAGCTGTTCAGCCCCTTCGTAAAGTTTTTGGTTATGGCTCCTGAGAAGACATCATTATCCAGAAGTGTAAGAGTTTCGCTGAGGTGTATGCACGCGAGTCCGGGAAATAATTAAATTTAATTACATATGTGGAAAATCTCTTAACATGCTCTCACAACCAGTAAAAGAAAACTGCCACGAATGTAAATAGAAAGCTCTCAATCACAGCTCACCACACAACAGCACAAAGGCCGGAACCACGGGCATCGGTACGCATCTCGCATTCAAGTCTCGATTTTAAAATAAACATATTTATCACACAAAAAGTAAATTCAATGTAATATATAAAGGAAAAAAGAATTTTTACAGAAGAGCACATAACACTGCACTTCCTAATTTCAATTATTTCTCGTGGTGCACTATATTTTTGTCGGACGAGGACGTCTCGGAAGGAAGCGTCGAAGCCATTTACAAGTCAGCCAACTGCAAACAAACGAATGCAGGAAGGGAGTCCATTGGACACAAGGGCACGACGACCACAGAACCTTCAGTTATGTTGCCAGCACTAGCTGTCACTTTGGCTCATCCTTAGAAAAATCGTTCTATACCACAACCACCAATCAATTATATTACAAAATGAGTGTTTAAAACCAAATGTGAGCAGATTAAACGAAAGTCCTTTCAAGAAAAGTAACCAGTACAGCAGGAAAGTAAAAGTATCGTCTAAGAAGTAAAGTTCACATGTTCTCTGAGTGTCCCTTGTGATGGAAATCTTGGGGCTGTTGGTGTCTCCATGGTATTTCGAGAATAAATTCCTGATTGATGAAGTCCTTTCTTTCTTTCTTTCTTTCTTTCTTTCTTTCTTTTCCCATCTTTCATAGACTCTTCACAAACACGCCTCTTCTCTCTTTTCTGTAATTACATTTCTCAAATCACGTGACGACTCTTGTCACATCCTGCCTCCCTTTCGCCTCCATTGAGGAAAAAGATGCACGATTCATCGGCCTTGGGCAGATTTCCCATCCCGTCGCAGATGTCAGCAAAATGCCCTGTTTCACTAGTCGGATGGCGGGAAGGAATTATTCTAACGACTCAGCACTTCAACTGGCACGAGAGAGAGAGAGAGAGAGAGAGAGAGAGAGAGAGAGAGAGAGAGAGAGAGAGAGAGAGATCAAATATAAAATCTCAAATGCACCAATCTACTTAAACCTTAATTCGCCAATTGTTAAATAGGGGCAGATTTAGAACAATATCAAAAATTGAGACGGGTGTACTTAATATCCCATACGTCTCTCTTTTCGGAGCGTTTATCATATTAAACGTAAGTTACGATTTTACAAAATTTCACAGTTACGCCTTTCCGTGCGTTTGCATTGAAAGAAAAAGTCTTGTTAATTTTGAAAATGTCAAAAAACCCTTCTGAACAAGTAAGTACACTAATATTCACCTCTTTCAAGAGTCATGATTTTTCAGCACCAATTTTCAAATACTGTAGATATTGAACAGTTCATTCATACAAAAAAGATGAATATTAAAATGAAAAACGTATTTGCTGATAGTGAGGTTAGATAAGACAAGAGGCCGTTTATTGCTTCAGTGCTTTTGATGGAAGTGCTTTTACGCACGTCTTTCCACATAAAACAATGGAAAATCAGGAAGCCGAGGAGCTTCGTGGTGACTCGCCTCGCTTGTGTAAAAAGCTGGGTATGCACACTTATTTATCGAGTGCACTGACTGGTATTCAATTGCGTAAGGTTGGTGTTGCGACCGAGATCCCAGCAGAATAGCTGGCGCGTAAACTTAGCTCACCCACACGAATTACGAGAGAAAAACCGGGAGTAAACTCTTTTCTTTTCCATCAGACAGGTAACTGATAATTTCTTCAATACTCAATGATTTTTACGCTGAGGTATACTAATAGTTCTCAAATACTTGTTTTCAGAACTTTCCTTTGTAGCAAAGGATTAAAAAACGATAGCAGTCTGGTTTCGACACGAACATCTGCGGACGCTCTCCCAAAATATTCTAGCTATATTCGCAGCATCAACACTTACGATGTGATGTGATATGTGTATATATATATATATATATATATATATATATATATATATATATATATATATAAAAGAATTTTTTCGGTGGTTGTTAGAATTGAGAATTTCCAACGTTTAAATGTCAATTTTGTTTGATTTCGGTAAGTTTTATGAAATTCACAAACACGGATGTTTTGTTTATTCTTACCAAAGCACATTAACGATCTATTTTATACAAAATAATGAGTAAATATAATACAACTAATTTCTCGTAATAAATACAAAGTAATGTAAAATAGTCCATTATCTTTGTGTGGAAATTTTCATAATTTTGTCGAGAACAACATTAAACTGCAAACTCACACCTGCAACTAACGTGCCATTTCTGGTTGCCCTTCGCATCTCAAAGTTTGTATTTAACAGCGCTATGAACCTCATCCCAATAATAAAACACCTATATCGTTCCAATAAAAATATGACAAAACCTCATAAATTGATCAGTTTTAACAGATCTATAATAAAAAATGTAAACAATGAACACGATCAGCATATCATCTCCTACGTACACACAAAACCCGATTTTAAATATTGGAAATACAATTTTTCACTTAGTCGCTAGTAGCTATATGTAGTTGATGCGACTTTAAATAAATCGAATCAAATCAAATCAAATGAAGCGCCGCCCCACATCTTCCAGGAGGAGCCGCTTCCATGGAGGCGCAAAGGTGACAAATGCGCAGCGCCTCCCGTGCCATCTTCCCCTCACCCAGAGCAGAAGAAGAAGAAGAAGAAGAAGAAGAAGAAGAAGAAGAAGAAGACGTTGCGTATTGATTGTGGGCTGCAGCGACGTCCGTATTTCATCCCGCAGCGTCTCTCAAAGAGCCAGACGTAAACTGTATTGACTGCGGCCGCCTCCGGTGTAACTCAGCCTGACAGATATGAAACTGCCTCGCCCTCCCGCCAGGCGGCGCTAGTGGCCGTGTTGGGGGAGAGGGTGAATGAGGAGGTAGGATGCAAAGATGGTTAGAGAAAAATGGAAAGAAAAGTGAACGGGACGAGGCTTCGAGAGAGACGGAAAGAGGTTGGGCCAAGCCGAGAATGAAGTGTCAGCAGAGTGAGGACAGTGGTCAGTAGGGTGACAGTAAGAAAGGAAAAGTAGACAATGCAGAGAGAGAGAGAGAGAGAGAGAGAGAGAGAGATGAATAGGAAGAGCTGGCGCCTGTCAGTGAGAAAATGAGCGGCAGATCCGGAAAACTTCTACAGAGCAGGGCAGAGGCAGCAAGGCCGGCAAGATACATTGGTTGGGTGGAAGTGCAACGACTGCAAGTCACACAAACGACTATCCAGAAAACAAAGCAGAATGGGAGAGAATGACGAGAGTAGCGGTAAATTGGAGAGGAATAGCGCGAAGAATTAGAGAGAGGGGGCAGAGTGGAAGTAGGGGAGTGATCGCCCTGAAAGCAGTTAGCAATTTCGTGCCCTTGAGTGCGGCAAAGTGATTTCATTGACTTTCAAAACTGCACGGCAAGGCAAGTTTCCTACCAAGCAAGGTGAAATACCATGTGTAACTTCGTTGTATAAAATGTCCCACCTCTGATTTTTTAACATTTATTCCGAGTTATATTGTCCTGTTCAGTTGCTTTTGAAATCGATCTGAATGGGATTGTTCAACTTCTGAAAGGATTGCGCTGTGAGATTAACATTCAGAAGCAAATGCCCCTAGGTATTACATTAAACGTATGAAGGCCCTTGCAATCCTTGTAATTTTACGACGTTTTTAATGTCCACCTCCTCATTCTTCTTTAGATGGAAGTTGGTCATCGTAGAGGCACGAGTTCGAAGTCTAGAGAGGAGGACGATAGTGCAGGAGGTGACCGGGGGGTTAGAGGGGCGGAGGAAGTGGAGCAAATGATAAAAAAAAGCCAGGAAGAGATGGGACGGGACAGGGCGCGGAGGGAAGGAAAGAGTCACTAGAGACACTAACATTTTTGAAGCTCCTGAAACCGAACTTCTAGGAGTGTTTGTGATCGTCCGTATTCTGTGAAAAATCAATCACATTCAGGTCTTCTTAGATCTGAGCATTTATCGAGAAATCGTTTCAAATAATTTGAACTGTCTATTTAAAGAAGATATCTTCTATAAACCTAATAAACTTTTTGTTGCACACATTCTTTACGACAGTTTTATTCTCTTCTCAAATTGTAATTCTGTGATTTTAGAATCATACTTTGCAGGAATTGAAGTTGTCTGAAATGTTGAGAATAAAAATCTTTTTTTTTCTCCTAGGAACGCAGAGAGTACTCAACCGACAGCAGCTCCGTCAAAGCGAGTGCACTTCCCACCTCCTGCAAATAACAAACGTTCACTTTTTGCCCCACCTGTCGCCGCGTATTTGCTGTCCCTTCTCTCCCACCGTTGGGGGTGGGGCGGTGGGGGTAATCGACTGGACGTGGTGGCGCCCCTGGCGGTCGCCTCTCGCAGCTCGGCGCGCGCTGTCAGGGGGAGGGGGAGGGGCGATAGTGCGCCCAAACGAACAAGCAACCGTCGCCCGAACACACCCCGAGATGATTCGCGTCACTCATTCGGCCCCTGCCCTGCTGCTAACGCTTTGCGCAACGGCGCCTCCCAGCACGCGGCTTTTCCCACCGCAGAGGACACCTTCCACCGCGCATTCGCCCAATTCTCACGGCAGATCTCGCCCCCAGAACCATCGATAGCAGCTGGGTCACTTGTACACCGTCGTTAGAAGAGTGTCGCTAGGCGTTCTGTGCAGCGTTAGATGTAATGATGTAAAGTGAAACGATAGTGAACGATGAGGAAATGACGGAATGAACGCAAGGGAATTAAAATCTGCTCGAGAGTTCGCTTTTTCCCCACAAATTCTACGCGCATTGTCCTACGATCCCATACATATTATACAATAGCATTGCTGTCCCTTGGGCAGCCCAAAAAGAAAACCCACCACACCACACCACGTCATCCCGACCTCGGACGGCGCATGCGCAGATTCTCCGCCTCCACCAAGTGCAACTCGAGAGTTTAACGCGCGGCCTTTACTGCCTCCCCTCCCCTCCTCCTCTTCCCCTCTGACGCGACGTGGTGCGGTGGTGTGACTGAGGATTTGCTGCTCACATTTTACGGCGCGTCCGGCCAAAGGGTTACCTCGTAAGCAGGTAACTCCATGAAGGGGGCGGGGAGGGGATTGCAAGGCGCGTGCCACGAGCAAAGGCTGGTGTAGGAGGGGAGGAGGGGAAGCGAGAAGATTTGGAGGGAGGGAGGGCAAGGAGGGAGACGGAGAAGGTCAGATTTCGGGTCGATGCAGTGGGATGGAGGGGGGACTAAACTAGAGTGACATTCGGGAGGTCGAGAACGGGGCGGTCTTACATAGCGCAGCCTGGAGTTATGCCGCTTGGCTGCCTGGCCTCCTTAACTGCTGAACTATTTCAGAAATGTGTCGTGGGTCAGAGTTATCAAGATAAATGGACCGGAAATAACACGGCCCTCAGCGTGGCGAAGGAATAAAAGTGCAATACGACGGCCAGGTGATGAACTACGATTTCTTATCAAGGAAAGAATATTATAATTAATTTAACGACAAGACTACGAAGATCGTCGACATAAATAGTAGTGTTTAGATTGGCGTTAAGAATCGGATTAGACCTACTTCAAACGTCGTGGGCGGGGGCGGCGAAGGTGGAGTGGAGGACGTGCAGGGCGATATGGAGACGGGACGTCGTCTAGCGCAATGCAGGGCCTCTACGTCGTCGTCCAATGGACGGAGAGAGACTGCGGAACGCAAAAAGTCTCTCGCACTCATTAGCCGATTCGCCGGGGCATTGGATTGCGCTTTGGGGTTGGAACTTACACCATCCCAACACACTTGTGGCATTACACACCGACGATACACTAGGAATTAATTCATTAATGTCTTTACAGTCAGGATTATTCTTGCTCTGATATAATGAAGCAGAATCACAAATACGTACAAAGAAGTAGAGGGTAAGAGTCATTCCTACAATTCAGACATGCTGGTGTAAATACTGCTTTCTCATGTTTCTCGTTTCATACAAAAGTTTTCAAATATAATTTTTTACACGAAACGAACATATCCGCAAGTGAATTACCATCGCCATTTATTTTGCGGAGACAGCTAGGGCATATTCCTGTAATCTCATCCAGTAATCTCAATTAACGTCAATGTCCCTTACCAATATTTATCCCAAATATCCTAATTGTCCAAGGCATTGAATTGCAACACAACAAATATCAAAGTCAGAATTCTACCTTTCTAAATGTAAATAAAATTTCACTCTGCTTCATACAATTACTCGTATTTCTTTGATAAATATATCTTGATGCTTAATTAGGAAATGTGTCTTCAAAACATCCCGCAGTAACATCGCTCAATATTTCCAATGTTGGATGGAAGATGTTGTCGTAAGACCGGTGAAAGTGCACAAAATATCTGATCGACCCCCCGTCCATTTCCAGAACTGTCGCATCGCTTCAAATAAAGCAACAACAATAAGCGCCTCCCCCCCCCGTGCCATTCGTCTTTTTCCAACGCGCTGCTTAATGGAGGGGAAGCCCACGGCCCCCTGCACACGAGGCGAAGTCAAAAGGGGAGGCCAGGGAATCAACGATGCGAGTTACGGAAGGCGGCGGGATGACACTGGAGGGGAAAGTAAGAGGAAGGGGAATGCTAAGAGAGGGGTAGATGATGCAACGGGGAAGCGAGGAAATACGGAGGAAGAAGAGAGAAGGAATTGGTAGAGAAAACGAGAAAAAAGGCCGAAGATGATCAAGGCATGAATATTGAAGAAGGAAAGAGGTACTAGGAAAAGAAATGCAAGTCAGAGGGCTATGGACTATATGAAAGGGGCGGAGAAAATTCAGAGAATAAATGAGGAAATGGCAAAGAATTAAGAGGACGAGAAAAGGGATGTTTAACCTTTTTAATGCCAAGATATTGGCAACTACGAGCACCGCTACGAGGGGTCTCCGCAAATCCCAAAAGCCAATGCGACTTGGATTCTCTCCTGCCAAATGAAAACGCGTGTTAAAGAAATAAAAAGAGGACATTTATATTTTGTAAAAACAAATAACAGCTTTCAGCGTTTGCACTATTTTTATGAACTTCTTGGTTACAAATGATATATTAATATGAAATCTCTTTTTTCTCATTTCTTAAACACTACCAATCCTATCTTTGACGTCGAAAACAAGTGTTTATATGACGTGAAACTCGAAAGAAGCAACCAATCTAAACCAAGACGGCAACAGAAGAATAACAAATTTGCGAAATGTGCACTGACAATGCACTCGAAAAGCTGAATTTCATCAGATCAACGTCTGTCGTATCTGATGTGATGGACGTTTATCTTCGTTATTTATCGTGTCAACATGTGTCAGATAAAAATATATAGCTTTACTATTCGTCAATTTAGTTTGAAGCAAATTATTAACGTAATTTAATCTTCCTGCACATACACTAAAGATATATTGAATCAAGGATTGTCAAGTCCATTTAAATTGTGAAAAAATGTCATTATCATTAAAAAACGAACCTCTGTGACCCTACGTTTTTAAAAGGCTTTACGCTCTCTTATGGTTCAATTGTTTTGATCTGTTGCTCCTCGAAAGCAAGTAAAGCATGACCTTTTATATAAACCCCATGCAAGGTTCTCGGGAGGAGCGAGGGATGGGCAGTCGGGCAGGATGACGGGAAGAACAGGGGGCTGTGGAAGGCGGACGGGAGAGTCGCTGAAGTGGACACACACTTTCATATTCCCACTTACGCATTGCCTGGGTCGCCAATACGTAACTCAAATGACTTTACTCGACGTTTCTAGACTTACAAGAAAATTTAAGCTCTTTGACCATATTCCAAAAACGCTTTCAAGCATTTCATTCGCATAAAATAAAATTAACAAATTTTACGCAACACTCGAGTACTCTACCAGAATCCTTCCACAATTATAAACACGTCTCTTGTCTTTTTGCCCTAAAATTAAGGGCTAGGATCAGTTGACTGCGATCACTACGTCTTGCGGTTTTTAATTAAACTCACCAATTGGAGGAGCATATTATGACGGAGTAAATGGGATGGCAATCCGCAGCATTATGGGCGAGAACGTTTCGGAGCACCATCGAAATTTCGTGACTTCCGGAAGACTTTTCCGTCAAAATTCCCGACTTCACTGAATTATCTAGGGTTTCTAGAATTTGAAATTCCTATGCTGAAATAACTCTAATTACCACTGTTATATTACAGAAACTCCCCCACAATTTCCTTAGATCTGTGGCTTCCTTCCTACTTGTACTCATTGAATGCGAAGAGATCCATTGCAGACGGGGGGTGCGGAGCGCGCAGTTTGCAGGGGGCCGTGGAGGTAAGGGGAGGGAGGTCTTCCTAGAAGAGGATTAGGGCTCAACACAGCTCAGTAAATGCAGCACAAACAGAGCGCGCCAGTGCATATGCACACGCCCAGCAGAGCGCGCCTCCTGCAAAGCCAGACTGCGCACATGTAACCGCTACGCGGATCACAACGAGAGCAAATGCATGCGGATCTAAAGAGGGGAGGCTTCTTTAAAAGACCTGCTAAAAGACCTGCTAAACTAAATGCACACGCCCTGCAGAGCGCGCCTCCTGCAAAGCCAGGCTGCGCACATGTAACCGCTACGCGGATCAGAAGGAGAGCAACTGCATGCGGATCTAAAGAGGGGAGGCTTCTTTAAAAGACCTGCAAACTAAATGCACACGCCCTGCAGAGCGCGCCTCCTGCAAAGCCAGGCTGCGCACATGTAACCGGATCAGAACGAGAGCAAATGCATGCGGATCTAAAGAGGGGAGGCTTCTTTAAAAGACCTGCTAAACTAAATGCACACGCCCTGCAGAGCGCGCCTCCTGCAAAGCCAGGCTGCGCACATGTAACCACTACGCGGATCACAACGAGAGCAAATGCATGCGGATCTAAAGAGGGGAGGCTTCTTTAAAAGACCTGCTAAACTAAATGCACACGCCCAGCAGAGCGCGCCTCCTGCAAAGCCAGGCTGCGCACATGTAACCACTACGCGGATCACAACGAGAGCAAATGCATGCGGATCTAAAGAGGGGAGGCTTCTTTAAAAGACCTGCTAAACTAAATGCACACGCCCTGCAGAGCGCGCCTCCTGCAAAGCCAGGCTGCGCACATGTAACCGCTACGCGGATCACAACGAGAGCAACTGCATGCGGATCTAAAGAGGGGAGGCTTCTTTAAAAGACCTGCAAACTAAATGCACACGCCCTGCAGAGCGCGCCTCCTGCAAAGCCAGACTGCGCACATGTAACCACTACGCGGATCACAACGAGAGCAGCTGCTGCGATCTAAAGAGGGAAGGCTTCTTTATCTGACACGCTAAACAAAACGCTGTTGTATACAAAGAGAAGGATATAATGTCTATTTTTGGGAACATACAACGGAAACAAAGAGTTCACCATTAGATTACATTCACTCAAGAATTTTTAATAGTTGAACTTATAAAAAAGGCAATATTATTACACAATATTGTAACGTAAACTTACAAGAGAACTTAAGTATAAATTTTTCAAGTTTGGGGTTATTTACTTTTTCTCTTCTGAGCCCCTAATCCAAATTTGCCCAGAGCATGCGCACATGTAACCGCTACGCGGATCAGAAGGAGAGCAACTGCATGCGGATCTAAAGAGGGGAGGCTTCTTTAAAAGACCTGCAAACTAAATGCACACGCCCAGCAGAGCGCGCCTCCTGCAAAGCCAGGCTGCGCACATGTAACCACTACGCGGATCACAACGAGAGCAAATGCATGCGGATCTAAAGAGGGGAGGCTTCTTTAAAAGACCTGCTAAACTAAATGCACACGCCCTGCAGAGCGCGCCTCCTGCAAAGCCAGGCTGCGCACATGTAACCGCTACGCGGATCACAACGAGAGCAAATGCATGCGGATCTAAAGAGGGGAGGCTTCTTTAAAAGACCTGCTAAACTAAATGCACACGCCCTGCAGAGCGCGCCTCCTGCAAAGCCAGGCTGCGCACATGTAACCACTACGCGGATCACAACGAGAGCAACTGCATGCGGATCTAAAGAGGGGAGGCTTCTTTAAAAGACCTGCTAAACTAAATGCACACGCCCTGCAGAGCGCGCCTCCTGCAAAGCCAGGCTGCGCACATGTAACCACTACGCGGATCACAACGAGAGCAAATGCATGCGGATCTAAAGAGGGGAGGCTTCTTTAAAAGACCTGCTAAACTAAATGCACACGCCCAGCAGAGCGCGCCTCCTGCAAAGCCAGGCTGCGCACATGGTACCACTACGCGGATCACAACGAGAGCAACTGGATGCGGATCTAAAGAGGAGGCTTCCTTAGAAGACCTGCTAAACTAAATGCACACGCCCAGCAGAGCGCGCCTCCTGCAAAGCCAGGCTGCGCACATGGTACCACTACGCGGATCACAACGAGAGCAACTGGATGCGGATCTAAAGAGGAGGCTTCCTTAGAAGACCTGCTAAACTAAATGCACACGCCCAGCAGAGCGCCTCCTGCAAAGCCAGGCTGCGCACATGGTACCACTACGCGGATCACAACGAGAGCAACTGGATGCGGATCTAAAGAGGAGGCTTCCTTAGAAGACCTGCTAAACAAATGCACACGCCCAGCAGAGCGCGCCTCCTGCAAAGCCAGGCTGCGCAATGGTACCACTACGCGGATCACAACGAGCAACTGGATGCGGATCTAAAGAGGAGGCTTCCTTAGAAGACCTGAACTAAATGCACGCCCAGCAGAGCGCGCCTCCTGCAAAGCCAGGCTGCGCACATGGTACCACTACGCGGATCACAACGAGAGCAACTGGATGCGGATCTAAAGAGGAGGCTTCCTTAGAAGACCTGCTAAATTAAATGCACACGCCCAGCAGAGCGCGCCTCCTGCAAAGCCAGGCTGCGCACATGGTACCACTACGCGGATCACAACGAGAGCAACTGGATGCGGATCTAAAGAGGAGGCTTCCTTAGAAGACCTGCTAAACTAAATGCACACGCCCAGCAGAGCGCGCCTCCTGCAAAGCCAGGCTGCGCACATGGTACCACTACGCGGATCACAACGAGAGCAACTGGATGCGGATCTAAAGAGGGGAGGCTTCCTTAGAAGACCTGCTAAACTAAATGCACACGCCCAGCAGAGCGCGCCTCCTGCAAAGCCAGGCTGCGCACATGCAACCACTACGCGGATCACAACGAGAGCAACTGCATGCGGATCTAAGGAAGAAATGTCTGTTTATCTGACACGCTAAACAAAACGCTGTTCTATACAAAGAGAAGGATATAATGTCAATTTTTAGGAACGTACAACAGAAACGAATAGTTAGTTCACACTTAGATTAGGTTCTCTGAAGAATTTTCAATGGTTGAACTTATAAAAAAGGCGATAGTATTACACAATATTGTAACGTAAACTTACAAGAGAACTTTAGTATAAATATTTCAAGTTTGGGGTTATTTACTTTTTCTCTTCTAAGCCCCTAAACCAAATTTCCGCTTTTATTTTCTACGCTGTAAAATAAATTATGTGCTTATACCATATTTTCCTCAGAAGTGGATTTTATTTTTCTTAAAAGTCTTGTCTTGTTGAATTTCACTTGCAATCCAACTTTTTACTTTCTCGTATACATACGCATACATGTAGTATAGAGAAAGTAATGTAATGTTGCGGAAAACCGATTTCGAGATTTCAATGGAAATACGTTTTGGGGTCCCCTCACACCGAAAACGTCAAACGTTTCAAACGTCCGTCCGTCCGTCCGTGAACACTACTAGTACCAAAACCACCCGTACGATCTTTTCCAAATAGAAGAATTCACTGTCCATCTGTCTCTCGAAGCTTTGAAATTTGAACAAAAAATTCTTCAAAATTTGGAGGTACTTCACATGAGGCACCCCGGACATTTTCAAAATTTTCTCAAAAACGGCTCAAAATGTTTTCTTTATATTTCTTGTAATAATAGAGTAAAATACACTTATAAAAGTGGCATACGTCTCATTTTCACTCTAAACTCATTTTCAAAAATTGTAAATATTTTTTAGGTGCCTTCCTCCAACTAGAAAATTCAAGAGATTTTTCCTTCAAAGAAAATTTGTTGTGCATAAATAGCTCTTTCATTAAGGTCACGTACACCTTTTTGGAAATTTTAGTAGTTATCGTGAAATAGTACGCGCAATATTTGCAATTTAAAAAATAACAAAAAACAAGATTTTCTCAAATTCGACTCCTTTTTTTTTAATTTTTAGTAGTATTAGTGCCAAACGAAACCTATACCGAGACATAAACGCCATATTTCTCTATTCTTTGGTTTCTCCTAAAATAACAAAAATATATTTTTTTACTCGTCTCTCACGTCGGAAATATTTATAGTAATGTTCACTTTTTTCACTTCATTAGATTTATGGGTACATGTGCTTTAATTGATGTCAAAGTTTCTCAAAAACAACGGTTTTCTGCAAAAGTGAGCTCAAGATTCAGCGTTTTCAGAAACGCTCAAACGTTATTTTTTCAAAAATTGATCCAAATTGTTTCTTGAAAATTTTCCAATGAATAGTACTAATTGCTCTGTTTAATATGACGTAAAGTTCATTTTGCTGTATTGTTTTGTTTTTTCAAAATTACACAAATGTGTTTTTTTAAACATCTCTTACGCAATTAATATGCACATTTCCATCAATTTGTATACATCATTGCATTTCTGAGTGGATGTTCTTCAAAGGACTTTAAATGGAATTTTTCGAAAACTCAATAGATTCCTGTGAAAAAGAGCTCCAAATTTCCCATTTGCAGTAATGCTTAGTTTTCATTTTCTTAAAAACTGCTTCAAATTTTTCAATGAAAATTGCTATTTATGACAACGCTATAGCCTTCTTTAATATTCTTAACATATATTTTGTTCTACAATTTGGAAACCGAACACATGCGAAAGTTTCAAAAATGATTTCTTTGAGGCGCAATAGGTGGAAGCAGGCAAGCAGGGACAATACTGTACAGTACCAGTCACACCAAGTAAATTAGAAAACTTTACTAAGAGAAAGTCTGTGCCATTCTGTATCACCTCTAGTTTATATTACAAAACACCAGACACGACATAAAAATACTTATACGAATCTACATTTTTAGTTTCCCATCACGTTATTGATCAATTACTATTGCACAGCAGTAAGAAGTTCCCCCAAAGCTTTAAGTTTTATTTACTGAGACAAAATAACTGTCAAATATTCTGACAAAATTAAAAATTATGTAAGTATTAAAATGTTTAAAAGTAAATATTCCTTAAGAAAGGAAACACGGGAGATCTGACCAAGTAGTTATGTAGCGATCATTAAGTTTTCATTTAATTTGCAATATAAATTCCCCATCTTCATCATTCAATAATACTACTGTTGTTTAACAATACATAAAAAAACCTTAAGACTTTGAACACCATTTTAAAGATGTCAGCCTTGGTACTCCATACTATTACTACAATAGCTTGAGCTCCCAAACTCAACTAGAAGTTCCGCGTAAAAAGCCCTCAGTAATAGGTCGTTGTTATTGATTTCAAGGAGCACTGTGGCCAGATTGGAGGGAAAAT
>BLKR01008095.1:0-26004 GCA_011170035.1 Teleogryllus occipitalis
ATAAATGCATAAATGCATAAATGCATAAATGCATAAATGCATAAATGCATAAATGCATAAATGCATAAATGCATAAATGCATAAATACATAAATGCATAAATGCATAAATGCATAAATGCATAAATGCATAAATGCATAAATGCGTAAGTTCATAAATGCGTAAATGCATAAATGCGTAAATGCATAAATGCGTAAATGCATAAATGCGTAAATGCATAAATGCGTAAATGCATAAATGCGTAAATGCATAAATGCGTAAATGCTTAAATGCGTAAATGCATAAATGCGTAAGTGCATAAATGCGTTAATGCATAAATGCGTAAGTGCATAAATGCGTAAGTGCAGAAATGCGTAAGTGCATAAATGCGTAAGTGCATAAATGCGTAAGTGCATAAATGCGTAAGTGCATAAATGCGTAAGTGCATAAATGCGTAAGTGCATAAATGCGTAAGTGCATAAATGCGTAAGTGCATAAATGCGTAAGTGCATAAATGCGTAAGTGCATAAATGCGTAAGTGCATAAATGCGTAAGTGCATAAATGCGTAAGTGCATAAATGCGTAAATGCATAAATGCGTAAGTGCATAAATGCGTAAGTGCATAAATGCGTAAGTGCATAAATGCGTAAGTGCATAAATGTGTAAGTGCATAAATGCGTAATTGCATAAATGCGTAAGTGCATAAATGCGTAAGTGCATAAATGCGTAAGTGCATAAATGCTTAAGTGCATAAATGCGTAAGTGCATAAATGTGTAAGTGCATAAATGCGTAAGTGCATAAATGCGTAAGTGCATAAATGCGTAAGTGCATAAATGCGTAAGTGCATAAATGCGTAAGTGCATAATTGCGTAAATGCATAAATGCGTAAATGCATAAATGCGTAAATGCATAAATGCGTAAATGCATAAATACGTAAATGCATAAATGCGTAAATGCATAAATGCGTAAATGCATAAATGCGAAAATGCATAAATGCCTAAATGCATTAATGCATAAAAATAAACGAATAAACGAATTAAAGAATAAACGAATATACGAATAAACGAATAAACGAATAACCGAATAAACGAATAAACGAATAAACGAATAAACGAATAAACGAATAAACGAATAAACGAATAAACGAATAAACGAATAAACGAATAAACGAATAAACGAATAAACGAATAAACGAATAAACGAATAAACGAATAAACGAATAAACGAATAAACGAATAAACGAATAAACGAATAAACGAATAAACGAATAAACGAATAAACGAATAAACGAATAAACGAATAAACGAATAAACGAATAAACGAATAAACGAATAAACGAATAAACGAATAAACGAATAAACGAATAAACGAATAAACGAATAAACGAATAAACGAATAAACGAATAAACGAATAAACGAATAAACGAATAAACGAATAAACGAATAAACGAATAAACGAATAAACGAATAAACTAATAAACGAATAAACGAATAAACGAATAAACGAATAAACGAATAAACGAATAAACGAATAAACGAATAAACGAATAAACGAATAAACGAATAAACGAATAAACGAATAAACGAATAAACGAATAAACGAATAAACGAATAAACGAATAAACGAATAAACGAATAAACGAATAAACGAATAAACGAATAAACGAATAAACGAATAAACGAATAAACGAATAAACGAATAAACGAATAAACGAATAAACGAATAAACGAATAAACGAATAAACGGATAAACGAATAAATGAATAAACGAATAAACGAATAAACGAATAAACGAACAAACGAATTAAAAATGCATAAATGCATTAATGCATAAATGCATAAATGCATAAATGCGAAAATGCATAAATGCGTAAATGCATAAATGCGTAAATGCATAAATGCGTAAATGCATAAATGCGTAAATGCATAAATGCGTAAATGCATAAATGCGTAAATGCATAAATGCGTAAATGCATAAATGCGTAAATGCATAAATACGTAAATGCATAAATGCGTAAATGCATAAATGCGTAAATGCATAAATGCGTAAATGCATAAATGCGTAAATGCATAAATGCGTAAATGCATAAATGCATAAATGCATAAATGCATAAATGCATAAATGCATAAATGCATAAATGCATAGGTGCATAAATGCATAACTGCATAACTGCATAACTGCATAACTGCATAACTGCATAAATGCATTATTCATAAATGAATAAATAAATAAATGAATAAATGAATAAATGAATAAATGAATAAAAGAATAAATGAATAAATGAATAAATGAATAAAAATGAATAAATGAATAAATGAATAAATGAATAAATGAATAAATGAATAAATGAATAAATGAATAAAATAAATGAATAAATGAATAAATGAATAAATGAATAAATGAATAAATGAATAAATGAATAAATGAATAAATGAATAAATGAATAAATGAATAAATGAATAAATGAATAAATGAATAAATGAATAAATGAATAAATGAATAAATGAATAAATGAATAAATGAATAAATGAATAAATGAATAAATGAATAAATGAATAAATGAATAATAAATGAATAAATGAATAAATGAATAAATGAATAAATGAATAAATGAATAAATGAATAAATGAATAAATGAATAAATGAATAAATGAATAAATGAATAAATGAATAAATGAATAAATGAATAAATGAATAAATGAATAAATGAATCAATGAATAAATGAATAAATGAATAAATGAATAAATGAATAAATGAATAAATGAATAAATGAATAAATGAATAAATGAATAACAAATGAATAAATGAATAAATGAATAAATGAATAAATGAATAAATGAATAAATGAATAAATGAATAAATGAATAAAATGAATAAATGAATAAATGAATAAATGAATAAATGAATAAATGAATAAATGAATAAATGAATAAATGAATAAATGAATAAATGAATAAATGAATAAATGAATAAATGAATAAATGAATAAATGAATAAAATGAATAAATAAATGAATAAATGAATAAATGAATAAATGAATAAATGAATAAATGAATAAATGAATAAATGAATAAATGAATAAATGAATAAATAAATAAATAAAATAAATAAAATGAATAAATAAATAAATGAAAGGTGTCGAAGCAATAGTGTTTGTGGCGATCTACTGAGGTCGAATTTAAGTTCCCAGTGGAAATCAAAGCGAGAACCACGTGCGCGGGAAATGTATATACCTTATGCGGATGCAACGCAAAAAATTATGTAAGTAATATAGACTTTTATTTCACTTAGTTTTAATTGATTTGAATTGCGTACATTTTTACCTATATGTTCGTTATTTGAATTTTGGAAATTACATTTCCGTCATTCGGTGGAAGTGCAACCTCCAGACTGTTGGGACACCAGCCGCCTCTGGTGAGCTTTATACAGTTTATTCACATAATTATTTACATCTGCAAGTTCTCAGTCGAAGGCGTTTGTTGGAGCTAGCTCCCTTCAGCCTCCCTGTCTACACGCGCCGTGCGGCGACGCCAGCGAATAGCCAGCTCGGCCCACTCGCGACTCGGCATCTGCCGTGCTCTGGCAGATACTCCCTCTGCCCCATAGTGATCGAGGACCGCTCAGCCGTGCTCGGATCACTTCGTGCACACAGCACCTCCGCGCCAGCCTGGGCGGAAAGGTTTTGCAGAACGACTGCATGGAAACCAAAATGCGTTTCCCGTGAGGGGTTTCGCGGCCCTCCCTTATGAAGGGGCGGGTCATGGGACTTGGTACGTCTTCTGCCCCCACGCGCAGCCCTGAGACGCTTGACTAGCGGCCCTGGCTCACCTCGCGTCGCCCCTTCGCCCGGTCACCTCACCCTGCTGGAACTCCCTCTGGTTCATGCTTCGGGGGCCTATTTTTGGCTACCCTCATCCCCTTGTAAGGGCTTCCCTGGCGCAGGAAACTCTGCCCCATGACGCTACGATACTTATCAAGTACAGTGCATCTAAATTACTCCATTGTTTATATTTTACCTCGAAATAATTAGAATAATAATAATAACATAATAATAATAATAATAATAATAATAATAATAATAATAATAATAATAATAAATAATAATAATAATAATAATAATAATAATAATAATAATAATAATAATCTCCTCAAATAATATCCTCAAACAAACAATAGATGACAAATGTAGAAAATGCCATACAACAGTTGAGAGCATACAGCACATCACATCACGATGCAAATTAATGGCCCATACAGATTACACCTATAGGCACAATCAAGTTGCAAATATTATTCACCAGAAACTGGCAGTGAAATCCAACCTACAAGAAATGACCTGCCCATATTACAAATATGTTCCCGATACTGTACTTGAAAATTCTAACTTTAAGTTGTACTATGACAGAGAAATTATTACAGATAAAACTATTCACCATAACAGACCAGACATAACTTTTGTAGACAAACGGCAAAAGATTGGCTTCCTGATTGACATAACTGTTCCACAAACAGCTAATCTTCAAACAGCACATGCAGAAAAAATAACAAAGTATACAGAACTAGCAGCTGAAGTCAAGGCACTATGGCATCTCCAAAAAGTTCACATTGTTCCTCTGGTCATTTCATGCACAGGAGTTATACCAAATAACATCCATAAAAATCTGGAACTTATTCAAATACCAAAATATATCAATAAAATTATGCAAAAATCGATCCTCTTAAACACACGCAGGATTGTTCGAAAATTCCTAAATTGCGACGAAACGTGAATTGACCTGTGTCTTGGTTATTAACCCGACACAAAGTCAAATAAAAATCCGGTGAATACCGAGAAAAACAATGTATAATAATAATAATAATAATAATAATAATAATAATAATAATAATAATGATAATATTGTCGATCCGCATAGCCAAGATCGCTGAGGCAGTAGTGCCGTGGCGATCTCGGATGGATGAATCGTTAGTTCGAGTCCTGCCTCGGCCATGGGTGTGTTTGTGTACAGGGTCCGTTATGAAAGTATGCGCCCGTTACGCGCATGATTTTATTGTGACACGACTATCCATGTGAATGTGGTAAAATTGGTCGGAAAATATGTTGGTGGGTCTGCCCTCCCCACGCAGCTATTTGCCTGTTTGCTCCGAGCAGTGTGAGCGGAACGATGTTCCTCCATGTGAAGTGTTATTTTCGACTTTGTAACACGGCTCGGGGTAACGTTTGCTTGAATAGCGACACGCCACCAATTTTGCGTAAAGCTTGGAAAGAATGCAACCGAAACATTCCAGATGCTTCAAGAGGCCTTCAAGAACGACTGCATTTCAAGGTCACAGACGGAGAGGTGGCTCAAGGCGTTCGTGAAGGGCTGGGTTGAGGTCGCGACGATTCTAGACGCCCAACAACGGTCAGAACCAACGAAAACGTGGGTCGTGTGCGCGAAGTTTTGCATTTCCATCGTCGACTGAGCATCCAGCAAATTGCTGACACCTTGCTCATGCCCACATTTGCGGCCCATGGGATAGTGACCGAGAATCTAAAAGTGCGCACGGTCTGCGCGAAGCTTGAGCCGAAAGTGTTGTCGGATGATCAGAAAGAACTTCAAATTTCGCGCAGTCAAGAATTGTTGCATTTGATTCAAAATGAGCCGGACTTTCTTAACTCTGAGGCGCTGAAAAAATATTGCGAGGAAGACCATGGTTTCTCGCAACCATTTGGTCGAAGAGCAAAGTGATATCCAGGGGATTAATCAGGAATATTTAATACTTCGAGATTTTTATTCAGGGCCTAGAGACCATTCTAATTTCTAATATTTATCTTGATGAATACGCGCGGTGTTTCCGACTTATGTTGTAATTTTAATTACAATTTACTTAATTATGTTAATTATAATTATTGTTTAAATTATAATATACTTTTGAGCATAATTTTGTTCGAGCTTTTATTCAATGTTCGATAATTTGATATTGTGGATTTAAATTTTGTATTCCTGGTCTTAATATTAGAAAAGGACCTTGGAGGCTGGCAATTGAACGTGAAAAGAAATATTAGGTTTAATATTATTTAATCATTAAAACTATTAAATTGTACTGATAACAGAAGGCGATAATGGCGGCCGCCGTTGGTTCGCGTTTATATAAACTAATACTTTTATTTACGGCTAAAATACGCATCGCGCATCGTTGGTACATTTATGTAGAACGTGAATACACTGACTTCAATGGCGGAGTGCTGGTTTAGTTTAAACGTTTGAATAAAAAAAAATATGTATTTTTCGCGTATCGTTTCTTTAAGAATTTTTCAAATGTTAGATGAAGTGTCAGGCAGAAACTGTCATATTATATTACATAACCATTAACAATATAGCGAGAAAGTACGTGCTGTTGTAGCACCACTAGCTCTCGCAGTATTACATAACTTTCTCTCTACTGCGTAAGCGGTAGCGGGAAAGTAATAATAGTCGATTTATTAAACTTATAGCAGCCGAGAGCTCATAGTTTTCATTCCAGTAAATAAAAAACCTTGTTTATTTTTCTTCCAAGATGCGTGCTCTTCGATGCATTTGAAGGGTCAGTCTTTCGGGATGAGTTCGTTTCGCCGTGAGGACGGGGGCCGAGAAATCGTGACCCTAGGAAGAAAAGGAAAGGAAGATGGTGGGCTTGGTAAGAAGTTCCAGCGGCGGCCGAGAGAGCGCAGCACCGTGCGCTCCCTCCGCCGGGGAGAGGCCTTCGGCAGCCGAGGCAGAAATAGCCCGCACGCGCGTCGCCCGTATTTTTACTGTTGGGGCTGGAGGAGGCGTCAGCTTTCACGGGATAAAGTATGCTAAGTTGACGTTCGGGTGGCGGCCACGTGCAGGCCTCTCGGCAAGCGCGGCGTGGGGGGCGAGGGCGGGGGGAGGGGGTGCAGCTAGAGCGACTCCAGTGGCAGGCGCTCGCACAGGGGAGAAACGCTCTGCGTCCGTCCAACCTGTTTAGGAGGCGTGCAGGATCTCAGATCGTGGGAATGGGAGAAGTCTTGTTCGATACGGATGTTGTAGAGGCGAGGGTGATGGAGAGAGAAGGGTAGGAAGGGCAAGCGCCGCCCTTGGAGACCAAAAAGGACGCGGGAGCGTATGGGACAAGATGAGTGGCGGAGGCGCGGTCGGAGGCGCGAAATATGCCGAATGAGCAGCAGGGGCGACGGCAGGGGAGAAGAGAACGAGAGCGCGTGCCGGCAAGAGTGGAAAAGCTCCGTACGGAGGCCTTGGTCGTAGGTGCGACTGGTGTAATGGTCCTGGAGATTAGAAGGAACGTGTGTGTGAGGGAGTTCTTATGAATTGCAAGGAAACGAAACGCGTGGTGAGGTGAGTGGTGGAAGCGGGATGACAGGGGCGAGCGCTGAGGGGCGCGGAGCGGGGGAGGCCGCAGCGGTGGCTGCCAGCTCAAGAGAGACATTTGGAAAGGAACGCTGCAAGGAATGCGTCAGCCGACGCTTTTTAAATGGGACTTTTGAGATTCCCCGAACTTAAAACATTTTAAAATAAACTTACAAGAATTTATGAGAAAATTAAATAATTAATATCACAATGTATAGAAATAGAGATTATTCCATAAAATAATGTGACGCGTTAGTAATATTCTATTATACATAATAAGACACTCTCTAAGACACTATTATTCACTATAAGCCGTTAACCATTATATTTAATATATTTTTACGTATTATGTAGAACTACATAATTTTACATATTAAGCAGAATTGCATATTTTTTATATTTCAATATTTGTAACATATTTCGATACAGTTTAATGTATTTACTTGTGGAAACGGAAACATCGCGTACACGAATTTGCCATGATCGTGAAATCGTCTTTCTGCTCAACAAAGCAATGCAAAACTGTATTTCTATATTCTTCGAAATGCATTGTCAGACTTACCCTCCTCTCCCAATTCCTGGAAATCACGTATTCAGAATCAAGGATGTGCGAATGTTTGCGAAGCATAAGTAGTGGCAACTAATACACTCGGACGTGCTTGCATTTGTTTTGGACTGCCCATGAGAAACTCGATCAAAATGTGACAAAAATTCTCAGAGCCCATTGTCTTCTTGCGCTCCTTGCATCCTTTTGAGAACCATACGAGTACTACATCGCTCTATCAGGGATGCAGAATTCAGAGCAATTCTTTAAAGACCGTCACCACGGGCGTAATGGAAATCCTTCTTTGAAATGTGGTCGATCAAAATGTATTTTTTTCAATAAATTCAATTTATTCACAAAATAAAATTCTGCATTTAAAAGGGGAGCATGGGCCTCTGGCCTCTCCCCCCACACACGCACACACACCTCGGATCCGTCGCTGGCTGCGGGGTACGGCTATTCCCGACAAATGCTGACATAAAGAGGGAAAAAACTAGTAGCGCTACAACACACTTATTCGCATTATTTGTAATTTTTTTGTGCAATGTTCAAAAATCTACTAAGTCCAATAAAAACGAGTTCTGCTACATCTTATGCGCCATTTACTCTATTTGGAAAAAAGAAATTTGATGTCATTTTTGAGATAAAAATATAAATTGAATTAAACTCGAAGAGAAATTTCGAGAAAAATACTCAGGTTTTTAAAGAAAAGTACATGTCCGTTTTTAAAGATGTGGTTTTTAGAATAGATTTTATTTAACAAAACAACATCCCTATTATCAACATCTTACTTGCAATGCGATAATGTTAATTTTTTGCAAGTTCCGAAAGTACAGAGGGTTTGCTGAAACTGGAACAAGCTCCAATTTTTTACCGTTCTTTGCTATACACAGGAAAAAATAAAGAAAAAAAATGGAGCCATTTTTGGTAAAATAATTATTTAAAAGTTACCTACCTTTCACGCAAAATTACATGAAAACTACTCACATTTTCGAAAAATGTGTATGATCTCATTTCATGATCTTGCTTTGAAGAACAGAGATTCACGAAAAAAATTCTATTTCAATATTGTAGATGTAAGAAGACGAAAAAATTTAACATTTGCAATTTTCGAAAATTCAGAGATTTTAATGTAAATACGCCTTTTTTAAGCGTCTCTAACACAAATTTGGGGTCATTTTTGACAAAATTCGAAAATGCTATTGATGCTTCATGCAAAGTACCCCCAAAATCAAAATATTAAAATATTCTATACAAACTCGCAGGGCTTTGAGTTCTGGTCGAACGGGTTTTGAATTTTTAAAGTAATCTTCTGAACGGTTTAGGCGTCAGCCTTGGTCACAGACGGACAAACGAAGAGACATTTCGCCATCAATTTGTTGCACGGTATTAAGAAATCACAAAACTGGCAGATTTTGACACATAACGTGTTAGAGGAAGTAATTTACTGCTTGTAGGAACAAGATTTATCCCCTTTTTCGTTTCCAGGGACGAGTTTTTTGAAAAATCGTCGATTTCCGCCGCAGCAATTCTTTGTAAGGCGAGAAAATAAAAATTGGCGCTGAGTGAGCAATAATAAATGAGGGCAACGTTTAAGACTCCGTGAGCAGAACAAGAGTCACATACTTTGTAATATTATTTTCATTCGTGTCCTTAAGACATTGTTGGGTATAGTGACACTGACCACTCTCCCAACGAGACCTACTTCCGAAGGCGGCGTCGCCTGACGTGGAGCGAGTGGGTCGCCTCGGGGGGGGGGCGCGATTTACGAGTCTCCCCAGCGAAGCGGACTTCTCCCGCGCGCGGCCCAAAACCACATGGAAATCCTCCCTCCCCAATACACCACGCAACAACTAGAGGGGCTACGGAATGGCACAGACTCTCTTCCACGAAAGTTCTCTCACTTCCTTGCTGTGAACTGGTACTGTACACTCTTGTCCCTCCTTCTTGCCTACTTCCATCTATTGTGTCCCAAAGATTTTCGCTTTCCAAATACTAGAACCTAAATTATATTCTAAGAATATTAAAGAAGGCTATAACGTCGTCCTAAATAGCAACTGTCATTAAAAAAATATAAGGCCGTTTCTAAGAAAATGACGATTAATCGTTACGGTAAATGCGAAATTTGAAGCTTTTTTTCACAGGAATCGATTGAGTTTTCGGAAAACTTCATTTGAAATCATTTCAAGTACTTCCACTCACAAATGCAATAAATTACATTTCTGTCATTTTTGAAAAAGAACAAAAGAATACAGCAAAATTAACCTTACGTCGTATTAAACAGTGCAATTAGCACAATCCATTGAAAAAATTTGAAGAAAAAATTTGGAACAATTTTTGAGAAAATGGCTTTTGACCGTTTCTAATAATGCGGAAGTTTGAGCTGATTATTACAGAAAACTATTGAGTTTCCGAGAAACTTCATTTTACATTATTTAATGCACATGTACTCATAAATCTAATAGCATGAAAAAAATCGCCTCTAGTGTAAATATTTCCGACGTGAGGAACAAGTCAAAAAAATAAATTTTTGTAATTTTTGGAAAAACAAAAGAATACAGCAATATGGCTTTTATGTCATGGTATAGGATTTGTTTGGCACTAACACTACCAAAAATTTAAAGAAAACATTTGGAGCCGTTTTTGAGAAAATCTTGTTTTTGTATTTTTTTAAATTGCAAATATTGCACTTACTATTGCACGAACACTACTAAAATTTCCAAAAAAGTCTACATGACCTAATTGAAACAACTATTTATGCACAACAAATTTCATTTGAAGGAAAAATCCGTCTTATATTTTGTAGATGTAGGAAGACGCCGGAAAAAATTCAAACTTTGGAATTTTCGAAAATGGACGCATAAAACAAATCAAAATGCAACAAAAAATAACAAAAAAGCGTGGAAAGAAAATATCTTTATTCACTCACAAAGTAACACACACTCTTGACTACAATACACTTTTGACATCGGCGATAAAAATGCTGTAATGAGGCTGCTAAGTTCTCTTTGGGGCTCGAACGAAGCACTGATGTCACACGTCGTTGGATGTCTGGCACGGCTACAAAACGTTTGCCTTTTGGAAATCCTTGAGGCGAGGGAACAGAAAGAAATCGGAAGGCGCCAGATCAGGCGAGTGAAGTGGATGTGCGAGAAGAGAAACACGGCGTCGCGACCCGTGTACGCAACAACTTGGCTCGAAGCGTGGGGCCAAGAAGTTGCGTACACGGATCACAGTGCCCAAGCATGCGATATCTTGCAACAGAATCCACTTCTGAACATCTGTGGAAAATATCGTTAGATGTACAGTATTAAGCGCTTTAAGAAAGCTTCCTAGAATTTGCCAGTTCTTCCTTCCAGTATGAATTCGTGATGGATCATTCCGTTGCCATCGAGAAACGCAGGCAAGACTCTCTTTCTTCTTGACTTCTGTAGACGGCTCTTCTTGGGGCGCAGGCGCGCCGGTGTGCTGCTTTGACTCTGGATGGCACTGGTAGCACAAAATCTCATCACCCGTAAAGCTGAAATCATTTTATTGGTGCGAAGAATGGATCGTCGTGACGTGTCTATAAAGTGCCCGCTGTGAGAATGCGTCTTTCCTTCTGAGCGTCAGTCAATAGGTGCGGCACAAAACGGGAACAGATCTTTCGCTTAGCCAGCACTTGGTGAACGATGGTCTTGCTAATTCCCACTTCCTACGATTTCCTCTGCAAAGCCGCGTGGCAATTCTGCAATAGCATCTGTCGCGCCCGCTTGATGTTGTCGGTCGGCATACTATATATACTATTAACTCTCATTCTTTGGTTTTTCCAATTTAGTTTAATGGCACCAGTCCAGGAGTGGAGTTTTGAAGAAGTGTAAGAGAAAGTGCTGGAGCTAACTGGGGACTCTAACACAGTGAATATTTTGAAAGGTATTTTAATTTGCCAAAGACTGCTGTAATACTGATTTATTTTGATCAATGTTCCTTGCTTTCCTTAGTCACTAAACACATTATATTTTACTCATTTACATGGCGAGGCTAGTTTGGCAGAGTGGAGTGGGAGTGCAGATGGTACATCAAAGCCATTTGCCACTCCTGAGGTTCCCAATCCAGACCTCATAATAATTCTGCCAGTTAGTATGATTTTGTATGTAATCTGAAAATAAAGTAACCATTTTGACCTCGCATAACTTCTTGACCTTCTTTATGTTTCTGTTTTAGGAGGGCTCTAATTTGCATCTGGAGGAATTGGAAAGGAGAAAAACCTTCAAGAAAAATGTCCAGCAATATTTGATATGGTGAAAGATAGAAAACTATTCTTGTTTTGTTCAGGGTGATGGTTGGTTTTAACATCTGCCCTTTTTTTAATAATAAAATATTCCTTCACCCATTGCAGCATTTGACTTACTGTTTAAATTAATATTTACAACAAATTTGGCATACTCAACATCATTAGCAATTTTTTAAAATTTTTATCAGTATATAATGATTATATCCTTCAAATATTTAATTTGAAATAAAAACTCAGTTGGGTTTCTGTAATAAACCCCCCTCCTGGGAAATGAACAATGCTTTTGCAATTGTTCAATTATCATAACCTTCTACCATTGGAGTTAGTTTTGTTATATCATAGAAATTTGATTCTTTTGTTCTGTGTCCGGTATTGACTTCATAGATTGACTTTTAAGATTTTCCCAATATCAAGTATGGCCCAATTCTCAATTCATCTAATTTCTTCCTATTCAGGCGATTTTCATGTACTATGTACACAAGATCTCCCTTTTATATTCAATTTGTCTCCTGTGTAGGTCGAATATTTTTTTGTTGTCATTATGAAGTTTTATTGTATTCTTGAGTGCTATTTTCCTCTCTCTTTCTAAATCTTCGGCTGTGCATTTTATTTTTAATTCATGCGGTAGGATATTTATGGTTTTACCCTCTAGCAAGTATTTTGTTGAGAATTTTGTCACTGTATGCTCTGTCTCGTATTTCTCCACAGCTTTTTTTCACAATAGTTGTCCATAGCAATAGCAGCCTTTTTGTCAGTTTCATTCATAATACATCTTATTTTATTCACTAAAGTCTGGTTTAATCTTTCATTGAGACCATTGGAGAAAGGCGCATCTATGGCAGTAAAACTCAATTTTATTTTTTTCTTTACTTTGAATTGTTTTAATTCTTTTGAATTTATTCCTGGATGTTGATCCGTTAGTACCATCTGGACATAATGGTATTTTGTTACTTCCTCAGTTAGTTTTATGAAGTCATCAGCGTTTTGATTTTTTGATGTTAAAATATAAGCATATCTTGTGAAATGGTCGACCAGTAGGTGTAGGTATTTTTTGTTGACCGGGATCCTCCATAACCTCCGATGGTATCTATAGAAACTATCTTGAATGGGTACATTGCTCAACCTAGGTGTGACATTAATCCATATTATGATTTTCTTCATGATTTATTCTTTAAGTAGATGTCACAAGTTTCACAAATCTTCTCTATGTTTATGTTTATATTTTTCGCTGTAAAGAGTGGTGTTACTTTATTTATCATCTGTGCTCTTCCCAGGTGACAATAAGTATTGTGTACATATTTTAGTAATATTTTACTAAATTCTTCTGATAATGAGAGTTTTTCTCTTCTTTGAAATTTTTATAATAAATTTCATTTTAGAATATTAGTTTTTTCTTATTGTTTTGTAGTTCTGTGCATCTTCTTAGATCCTTTTTTATTTCTTCTAATTTCACTAGGGTTTATAATTTTTAATAGGTCATCTGAATTTTCATCAGGCTCTAGGACTGGATGCCTGCTTAAACAGTCTGCCTCTTGGTTTAATTTTCCAGGATTATATTTAACTTTAAAATTGTATTGGGACAGATAGTATGTCAAATCACCCAGTTCTTAATCTGTTATTGCTTTTATATTTAAATTTTTTAAAGGTTTATGATTGGAGTGTACCAAAAATTATCTTCCAAGTAACCAATGTTGCCAATATATCACAACCTTTTTTATTGCCAAGCACTCAAGGTAAATTGCTTTTTTTTTCCTTTTGAGCTTCACTCACTTTTTCAAAAAATATGCGACTGGCTTATTATCCCCATTTTTGTCCTTGGTTTAGTACAGCTCCGATTTCTTTTATGCGTGCGTTCTTTTTCCAATTGTTTCATTCTGATTCTACTGTATTTTTCAAAATCATACTTGAGTACCAATCTGCGCTTGCATTGTCAAGGGAAAATTTTAGAATTTCTCTTCCACAAAACAGCGTTCACACTCTTTTTCAAACTCGTTTATCCATTGGCATGCGTTTGAGTTTCTTCCATTAAATATATCGATAATAAAATCATTGGCAATTTTTCTCAAATTTTTTACTTCAGATATTTGTTGCTTATATTTAGAAACTTTCTTTAAATGTTTTCTCAATTGTTTCATCTGAGGTACTAGGTGTAGATTTTCAACTTTCCTCTGTAATCTCTTCTATGTAGTAGTTGTAAAGCTAGCAATAGTCTGTTGTAGCAATAGTCTGTTAGTAACGATTGACAAGAAAAGTTCCAAATATTTATTTATAGACAGTCAAATTATAAAATTTTATTATTTCATATTAAAATTTTATTATTTCATATTAAAAACATACATCGTTTACAAGAATTTTCGGCAACGTTTCGGAGGTGAGGTGTACCTCCATCATCAGGCCGTGGCCTTACATTGATATTACATACGTTGGGGAAACGTTGACTACGAACTAAAAACCGAGATGTGTTGACACCATTCTGAGGTCAAGTCTAAAACAGGCATTAAAAGAAATATTAGAACAGGTGTCTAATTAGTTGGACTATAAAAATTTTTAAAACACAGTTGAGGTAAAAAAGTTAAAATGTTAGAATAACTAATCTGATCTAAAACAGACATTAAAAGAAGTTATTAGAATATGTGTCTAATTGGTTGAACTATTAAAAGATTAAAAACACAATATATAAGGTAAAACAGTAAAATGTTAAAATGATGCTATAAAAACTAAATAGAACAAAACAAAAGAGGCAAGTGCACAGATGAGAAAGTCCAGTACTCACAACTGAGAAATCACCTATTGCTGCTGGAGGTGCGGGAGTTCCGACTACGGAGGTCGTAACGGCAGGAATGACGAGGTTGTGTGTGAGTAATGGGAGGGGGAATGGTGGGAAGAAGGGGTGGGGGGCGGGGAGGCTGGGTGGGGGGATTGTCAAAAGAAACGGAAGAACGGCTACGTAAAAAATATGGACATGGCGGGTTCTTTGGATTTAAAGGAGGAGGTTGAATTTGGAGCACAGAAATCCCATTGTTGGTATCGGGTTGCTCGTCTAGGTTTTGTTCGCGAACGAAGCTTCCATCATGAACACTGTCAGTATTGACAAGATCAGAATATCTATTGGATTTATTTTTGAACTTAAACAGTATCGAGTCGTAACTTTTAGAAAAGAGGTTGCATTCCAAATTGGAATTCATGGATATGTTTGTTTTAATGAAAAGGGATTCAAGTATCAATCTGGAGTTCCAGTTGGGTTCTATGGCTAAGATGGAAGGGTTATCAAAATCAATAATGTGGTCATGGTTAATGCGATGAGCTGTTAGGGAGTTTTGTTTTTCAAAAGGAAGTCTTATGTTATTTTTGTGTTCCTTGACCCGGTCACATAATCTCCTCCGAGTTTGTCCTATGTAGGCTAGTTCACATTGCGTACATTGTAATGCATAAACGGTGTTGAGTTTGTGTAACTTTGGTATAGGATCTTTAAGATGACGAATAAAGTTTGATTTGTGAATAATAGTATTGACGAATTTAATGTCAGGAAAATTGTTGTAAAGTTGTCTTTTTATTTTATTATTAATGTTATGGACAAAGGGTAAAGAAAATATTACCTTATCTGAATTGGTGGGAATGGCTTGGGTTACATCTACTGGAAGAATGGCATTGACAGAAGAACTTTGAGCAAGTTGTTTCAGTTTTTGACAAACAAATTTAGAAATAAAATTAATGGGGTAAGAGTTCCTAAGCAGAAGTAAAAATATCTTGTGGATAATTGCCGGATAGAAAATTGAATTGGACAGATTAATTGTTCTTTGTACAAGATTCTTCACAAGGGCAATTTTCATTGAGGTGGGATGATTGGATTGAAAGTTAAGAATGATGCCCGCATATGTGGGTTTGGTGTACCACTTAGTGAGGCAAAAATTAGGAACAGATTTAACAGATTTTGACAGATTTAATATGTCCTTTGTTTATTTTTATTGTAAAATTCACATAAAATCCCATTGAAATACATTCATATACATTTAAATTATAAGAGTCCTTTCTTTCCCTACTTTCTTCCCCCATTTCTTTTCAGAAATTGTCACCAGAATTGTCAATATTATTTACATAAAATAAAGAGTGCTAACTTCAGGTCAATTTTTCTCCGTACTGAGTTTTGAAAAGTATCTGATCATCGGTTTTCTTCTCTGTTGTATATTTTTCATTGGTTTAAATGAAGACTTGTATTCACCTACATCACTTAAGAAGGCAGAATATCCCTTTAAAATTACTTTAATTCCAACATATCTCTTTACCAGTATTCCTTTCAAAGAAAAGCCAATTTTTTGTAAGTAAATGACGTAACAAAACTGTCCCTACCCCAAGGAAAATGTGACTTTAGGAACACCTTAACATCGGACAGTTTTTTCCTATGTGATAATGTTGAAGACAATAAATGAACAGATATGTGGATTGCGCTCATATGAAATAGTATACAGATCGATTATTACCTCAATTTGCTTTTTTTTAAAAAAAAACTTAAGATTCTGAGTGACTCAATGTCTATTGCCATACTCAATATGTAAATGTCTATTGTGTTTGTTTTGTAGTTAATAGTTAGACATTGGTGTTCAAGATCATTTTCCCATAAAATCTTTCAATAAATTTGTGCCTAATTAACTTTGACTTTCTTTACACAATATGTCGCTATTCCTGCACTATACTGCACAAACCCAAAAATCCTACTATTGAGAAATCAAGGGAAAAGTATTTCAAATACAGATATAAATTTATTGTATTGTATTTATTAACTTTTTATGTTTTTGAAGCATTTGTTTAAAGCAATGCGGTGATTTCTCAGTAGTAGAATTTTTGGGTTTGTGCATTACAGTACTGGAGAGGCGATGTGATACTTCACTGATTCAAATAAGTGAGGCCTTACTTACACTGATTGCAATAGCTATTCATTCCACTGGTTCAATTAGTTGGCACAGATTTCACTGATTCAAACAGTGAAGATTCACTGATTCAAAAAGTGGACGTTTTTCACTGGTTTGTTCAGTTCAATTCACTGATTGCCACTGTCAATCCGTAGTTTTTCACTGATTCAGGCTGAGAGTGGATGGAGTCAGTGTTCTTAGACGCCGCCACCCCAGTGATTGCGCCCTGCGCATGCGCACGCTCAACATGCTAGCCATCCATCTATCAACTCGCCAAACATTTCATTACACACCTCGGGTAATAGATATTTATAACATCTAGTTCCAATGCAACTACGAGTACATTAGTGAAACGTGAATTATTATATTCTCTTTCCGGCTTGTAGATGAATCGTTACATGTTAACCCATCCGTTTGAAGATAATTCAATTTATTTTGCAATGAAACGAAAAAATAAATAAATACATAAATCCACATTTTTTATGTAACTTTGTATGCCTGAAATTGGACGAGCCAAGAAACATTAATATCTTTAAAATTGATTTTTATTATACACTAGCAAAGCATAAAAAAATTAAACACGAAAATAGTTGCCAAAATCGCGTCGTTAACCTATACTTCTGCATTGTTCAAACGGATATACGTACAGAAAAACGTTATTAATTGCATGACAGTGTTTTAGTGCAAAGCTGTTGATTTCATCGAGGTTAAAACTGTTTCTCTGAAGACTTCATTCCTTCATCGAAGTGGAAGGAGCCACGCTTCCTCCGAGCTTTCTATTTTTGATGCTTCGCGGTCGTTTTGGCGCCCTCCTCCCGGCGCACCGCTTCGGGGGCGTCGGTCTCTTGTTGCCTCAAGTTCACAACCTGAAGTTTAACAAGAATACTTTGTTAGTCACATTCATATAAAAATCGGTATTTACACGCTTGAGAACGTAAATGTAAGAAGTCGAATGTAAGTAAGTAAATGTGTATTCATACTCTTAACATTATTCACAGTTTGGTTTTCTCCGTATTCACTTGAAGTTCTTGAAATTTAATAATTCCAAGGTATTTTGTTCTGTTCGTAGCATTTTGCAAATTCACTTTTAAACATACGGCAAAACGTCTGAAACTGAAATGAAATCTGCCGCGCGATTCACTTGTCGCATAAGCGATGTCAACAATTAAGGTCGCCATCCTCATGGAAGAAAATTATGGTGTCGTGGAGCGAAAATTACCTCTGCGTACTGAGATTTAATCAATCTACATACAAGTACAATTCCTGTACATCTATGAAGGTGTCATTCGTTTAATTCCCTATCCGTCCAATAAGATCGCAGCGCTAAAACATGCAACAACTCGTTTCTGGAAGTTCCTTAGAATCTTCTGCCCAAATCCGAAATAAATTTTATCAGTCCCCCCTCTCCCCCAGGAGACCGAGAGCGTCCAATGACATCCCACAAGTCCCGATTGGTGCAAGGGAAGAGGACGATCCGTGAGGGACGGAACCCGGACGAACGCACTCCCCAACTCGCAGTTTCTCAAATACTTCAGAGGGATAAGGACAAATGATACGCTGGGTAATTAAAGAAACTCTCCTAAAAAATTGAAACGAGGATATTTCTCTTTTGTGATGCCGTGTAATTGGTTGATGCACAGAGATCAGTCGTCTCGCTCTTTCGCATTCTCGTCGTGCGTTCAATATTGAATCCGCCCCGCCCCCTCCACCTCTGCAAGCTTCACAGCTAGGCGAGAGAGGGCGGAGTGTTGCCCGGGCGTCGGGTGGGTGTCAACAGAAGGCTCCTCGCTTGTTCACTCTCACAGCGCCACTTGACAAACGTCTGTTTCCTGCCGAACACAGCTGTCCGATGGAACACGTCTACCATATCGTATTTTGTCGCCTTTGATTTTGACGTTCTACCGCCTCTTGGATGGGCCCGAACTCCCATGTACTACCGTTGGAATGCTTCTTGTACTACGTTCGGAATGCCTCTGGAGAATATAGGACACAGAGTGAGCTGAATTTTGTGTGTGTGTGTGTGTGTGTGTGTGTGTGTGTGTGTGTGTGCGTGCGTGTGTGTGCGTGTGTGTGCGTGTGTGTGTGTGTGTGTGCGTGTGTGTGTGCGCGCGCACCTACTCGAGTAAATAATGATTCGATGCTACCTCGCATCTTAACAAATCTTCCAAAGTTCCCGAACACATCATTTACAAGTACGTTTGCAACATTGCTTTTTAAATAGTTCCGAAAAGGCTATCTCTTTTTTAGCGACTCGCCATAAAAATTAATGTAGATTAGTTGCCAATGATACAGTAAAAAAAGATTTATTCCGTACTTAAATATTGGCGCTAAAGCAGCACATAATTTCTCGCCCGTAGTAATGGATATATGATACTATTTATGCCGCAATGTTTGACCGAATTGACGTCATAATTTTTTGTAAAAATCATTACAAATATGAGTATATTAGTTGCGGAAACTAATATGGATTATCAGATAGGTTTTAAACCATTTCAGAAAGGTTAATTTGTAAACGTATTACAAAAGCTAGAATGTAAGAAACGAACAAAGAAGAATGAAATAATATACAAATTCTTACTTACGCTAGCATCCATATTCTCGTCAGGTTGAAGTGAATGAATGCGACAACTGCGTCGCGAAACGTTGCCACTTTTATTGCCAACGCAATGGTTCTTACACGATGATAAGTATGAGAAATAATGCTAATATAACCCAAACCAATTCAAACGAAGTGCCTACGGTGCATGCCTGCGTTTACTTTGTCAGTCAGAATCTAAGAGTCATTTCAAACTTTGACAGATGAAACATGAATACATTTAACTGTTATAGTATTTGCAATACATGATACGAAAAGCAAGAATAATTTCATACAAACCAGTGCTTGATACGGACGTGATCATGCGACATCTGACGGCACGACCGAGAAGAACGCGAAATACAATGACATAATGCCACCGTGAAGGCTGGCCTTGACTCTCCACGTTTTAAAAACCGAAGTGTAGTGTTGTTCACAGACTATCAGACAGTGGTATAAGCTGACCTTAAAATATAAAATATTTAAATTTAAATGATCGAAATAGCCCAATAACCAGTTCTTTAACGTTAATAAAAAAACTTTTCTGACTATTTTTGGTAACAGCATAACCAAGGTCTGAAAATAACTAAAAACGAAATATAATTCAGAGATTACACATGTCAAGATTGAATTGCATGTGTCGACATTCGTTAAGTGAGTATTGTAGCGAAAAAATAAAAATTGAAAACTGCGTTTGCTTTATTCCTTCCTTCCGGCATGTCGTTGCAAAGTCGCCTTCATCTGACGGCAACCTGAGGCCACCGCTTGCCGCGCGGCGTATCAGAGTGAGGCGGGCGTGGGCGGCGGTGCCCGGAAGACCCCTGGGGCGGGCGGGGGCGGGGGCGGCGGCCGCAGGTGCGGGCGCGTGGGCGACGCTCGGCTCCTGGCGGCGCGGCGTCCGAGGCGAGTGGGCGGAGGAGGGCCCACGCTCCGGCGCGGCGCGGCGCGCCCTGGCGGCGGCGGCGGCGGCGGCGGCGGGCGACTCGCTCGGGGCGCGGCGCGGCGCGGCTCCGACTGGTTTCTGGCGTCCCGCCTTCGCCGCCGCCAGCCGCGGCCTCTGCGTGGCCTAATGGCCGTGTTGCCACGTTACGCTACGGACGTCGTTGTCGTCGCCGTGGATTTAATAAGATAAAAATGGCGCTTCATGTCGGGGCTCTGGAGGAACAAGTGCTGGGACCTCCCCTTGATACACGCTCACTGTGATCTGGCTCGGTGGAGAAGATCGAGGAAACGATAGCTGCTTCATAGCGACGTCTTCGCGTTCTCGTTCGCCGGATTAGTGAATCATTCTTCTCTTTCATATCCATTTTTGGCTATTACGGTTCCTTACGTGTCCTATGTCCTGACCGTCGCATTCTTCTTATACTTTCTGCGTTTCCTGCTTTCTGCGAAGGATTTATGGTGTCGAATAGTTGGACGTCTCTTTTATATTTTCACATTGTCTCCAGTTAACTTAATTTGTAAGGTAAATTTTATTTCTAGAACAACCACTTGTTGAACCAACACAAAAAATTGCTTTCCATTCTCGAAGATAAGAAATAAAATATTTTAGAATTGTGCATTGTATTCGTAAACTTGAGGATATTTTACGAATCGTTAACATCTATGGAGATTCTATTAATCGTTAACATCTATTCGATTATTACTTTTCTAATAATACCAGGAAATCGAATCCATTAAAGCATTCCAACATATGTGTGATGTTCATAAACTAGTATTAAGCACGGAAATGTAGTACATCGTTCTTTTCTCATAATTTCCATACTCAAATGCATTCTGTGGCTCCACCATCGTTGGTCATGACGTCTGAAGATAAGTGAACCAACTTTGTTTTGTATCCAATATATTTTTTTAAAAATAAAATTAACATTCTAAATAAGTTTCTGTGGTTAAATATTATTCAACATATCTTACTTTACATTTCATTATAACAGTTGTATAGGACGTCCTCGAATTTTCGAATTTTACCTTATATACATTGAAATCGTCTTACAAGTATCGAACCATTGAAATTAAATGACAAACTTTATACATTTAAGTTATTTCGTTTATTTACGATAATTATTAAGGGCTGCATTTCAAAAAGAATTTTAATACTCGGTATTAAGACATCTTTTGAGTGCGTATCAAGCCAACTTGCAGTCATGCGTAAAATCTTGTAAATTAAATTCTAGAGTACTGCAACATGCTTGTAGTGCGCATGTAACGCGTGTAATTCAAGACAAGGCTTTGCGCTGCTAATTAGCGCTCGGCAATGAAGTGTCAGTCCGGCTCCTAACTCCGCCGCGTCTGATCAGCTTTTGAAGAGAGGAAATGCATTTCATTCATCATGACGCCGCAATAACTACTACATACCAAATGAATTAATTTAGTGTTATTGTCAAATCTATTAGGTGTAAGCATTAGACTACCATTTGACCTCATATAAGGTCGCCGATGAACTATCTTTCTGCTTACACAATGGCGAGCAATGTCAATTCAACATAAAAGTTGATGTCAAGTGATGTCGACGAATGTGATTGGGCGTAGCGGTTATCAGTGGTTATTTCATCTTATACTCATTCTATAACGATATATATTTGCAGAGTTGTATGTAAATTTTACAGTATATCTTGCTTTTCAAGACATAAAAACTTTATTGTCAAAGTTATTTGAATTCAATACAATACAATCTGTGCGATATAATTTTTATACGATTATTTCTCCTTTAAAGAAATAGGATCTTTATCAACTTTTTCAGATGGTGGTTCAAGATCCTCGGGAATTACTGCACTATTATTCTATAGTATTCAGATGGATACGTATCCGGGACAATTTTAAACGTCCTAGGCATATCGCTGTTTACCACTCAACAACACTAGTCATTCAATATAAACATACACAGTCCAGTCACATTAATGGCACTGCCTATGTTCGACGTAAACGTGCAACCCCTTACAGTCGGCAGATGGCAGATGGCGGTACTAACAGTAAATAAACGTGTCGGGTGGAAGCGGAACACAGTGCAGTAGTTGTCGAAATGCATAAACCGAGCGATTTATCGGCGTCCAAAAGAGCATAATCGTTGTTTTAGGGCCAAGGGCGGATGCATTTCCGAAACGGCTAAATTTGTAAAATGTTCGCGTGCCGCCATATTTAATGAATACCGTGCATGGCCAAATGATGATATCTAAAACCGGCAGCGAGGCAAGTATGGTGCACCACGCGCCATAGATGACAGGAGAGAACGACGGCTGCAGGGATGAACATGCAACTGTAGAGCAACTGATCGCCCAGATCAGGCAAGGGACAACCAACAACCAGTCAGCGAACGTTGCTGCGTATGGGCCTCCGCAGCAGGCGCCTGGTTCATGCACCCATGCTGACTGCTGCTCATCGTCGCCGAAGGTTGGAATTTGCACGCTCAATCCGCCACTGGACGTCCACTGAGTGGCAACAGGTGGCCCTTTCAGAAGAAACACCTTTCCTACTCCATCGTCGTCGGCACCAACGGCGTGAGAGCGCAAGCACCCTGCAGCAATCGCCGGACTGGTCCAGGCCGGAGGAGCGAGCACGACGCTGTGGGGAACGGTTTCCTAGTTCTCTGAGTGATCTCGTCATTCTGGAAGACACAATGCAGCCATCCTTGAGGACGACGTGTACCCCTGTGTGCAGATCGGTTTTCTTCAGCAAGATGGCATCTACCAACGTGTCACACGCAGTGTACGTGCGCGGTGTAAAGAACACCAGGATGAGTACGCTCGTACAGTGCTCTCCTGGCCGCCAAATTCCCTCCATTAAAACCTAATTGGAAATGTGTTGGACCGTCTCGATCGGGCTGTTCGCATCATGGATCCGCAACCGACGAATCTAGCAACTGCTGGTCGTGGCAGTGGAGACGGCAGGGCTCTTCATTCCTGGCGTTGTCATCCAGAGCCCTATTGGCTCTCTTCCTGCACGTCTCGCGGCGGCCAGCGCTGCAAAAGGGGATTATTCGGGATGTTTGACGGGTGGTCACATGAATGTGACTGGTGTAGCGTCGTGTCGCTAAAACCAGCGTGGGCACGCGGCGTGGTGCGCACCGGATGCGTAGACAATGACAGAAGCTATGACGCACGGTTTTTTTCCGACGGGGTGTGTGGGCGTTAGGGCGGAGGCAATGGAGGCGGCGGGCAGCGTCGCGAGGGCTATTTAAGGGCTGTGAGAACAATAGCTCTTCCTTCTTTGAGACAGCGGCATCGGCAGCGTAGGTCGTCAGTGAGAGGTGCGTGCGTGCGTGCACGCTGCGAAGGAGCCGGCAGTTATTGTCGTGACTAGTGAGACATGTAGTCGGACTCAGGGCAGGCGGTACTACGCACGGCGAAACATTAGATAGTATGTTGCGGTGTGGTAGCCGTTGTAAATATCTCTCCTAGAAGTGGGGTCTATTTAGTTAGTTAATTGTATACAGTGCATTGGTTATTTGTGACTACGGTCTAAATTGTGAATAAACCTGCTGTTATTACAACCCACTCTCGTCTGTGTACTGATTACACCCGTATGACGCCACACTGGACTGTGTGGATTCCATAAAAAAAGACTGAAGAAATATCTCTTGTCAAGAAAATATAAAATCCTTGTAATGTACATTCAAATTAAAGTAATTCTTTATCTCAGAAAATTCAACGTGAAGAATTAAGTGATAAATGATGATGAAATAAATGATGAAAATAAATGATATTGGAGTGTTTCAAATAACGAAAACGTTATCGAGAGAAGAGAGCTGGGCGAACAAAAGGTCTAGTTTTTGAATCTTAAATTATTTTCTAGATTTGAAGGTTCGATTCCATTTCTAAAGAAAATCTAGGGTTCTGGATCAGATGGTGGGAGAATATTTGACACTATATACAAGTAGCGAAGCTGAAGGGCAATCTCGGAGCTTTAGAATACCCAAATTATCTATGACTTCTCACTGCTATAACTTCTAAACGGTTCACGATATCGAAATGCAGTTTTCGCTAAACAATGCGGAATCACGAGACAACTAGAATGCCGTAAAGAGGGAAACAGTAGATATACGTAGTAATATGCCGCGTTAGATATGAAGAGACTACTGAAAACTATAACAAAGACAGGGCCATAAATGAACTTTCAGGATTAGAATTATTTGTTCCTTTTAAACTTTTTGACACAGAAGTGGCTTAGGTGGAATATCGGTTTCAGATTTTGAAAAATGTCATTTTATTGAATTTCTTGACGAGCCGTTTTCCACCTACAAAAAGTCCTTCCCTTCAGAAAAGTTTTCTTTCCTAATAAAACAATATCCATTCTTTGACAGCGGGCAGCTTCAAAATGAACTGACAAATGTATTCATTGATAATGCAAAATACATGCCGGCAGATTTGTTGTTGAAGTATTTCTTCAACAACGGTCTAGAAAAAAAATATCAAGAGACTGCTCGGATGATCTAACTTTTCCTGCATCTACAGCATTATGTGAAAGGAATATGATTACATTAAAGAGAGTGAAGACATTCATAAGAAATGCCATGGTAAATATTATACTTAGTAATTTGAGTACACTCGCTATCGAAAGAGTCTGCTAAATGAACTTACCTGAGACGACAGCTTAAAAAAGAAGTTATCGATGTGCTTGCTGAACGATATGCTCGATGAATAGAGCTGACTTACAAAAAGTGTAAGGTAAGATTTTTAGAATACCCGACTGCATGACTCTGGCTTCATCACAGCTAGCTATATCGAATTCAGCCCTTCTGAAGAATAATTCTAGCGGTCGGCTACTCTGATTGGTAGTTTTCCGTAGTTTCGCCAATCAACACCAGGCGAATGTCGGAGCAGTACCCTAACAAACGAACCTGGATCGCGCGGGATTTTTCCTTCCGCTTCCTTTTTCCTATTCTCACCCCTTTACTGACACACTCACACTTGCATGCACACTTGTTGGAAGTCCAGTCGGGAGCTTAGAGCTGGTCCCGGCTGGGGCGGTGCCTCGCTGGTGGGAGATACTTGGTTGGGGATAATTCCGCCACCCGACGCGTAAGTCGGCGTCGGATCTCGCCATCCAGCGGGGGAAGATCACCGCCACCTCGCATGATAAAAGCATGCACTGCACTTACAGGAGTAATGACTTAAGCAGTTGAAGCGCCGGAAAACTCTTCTCTATCAATCCAGCTTGGAACAAAGAGTACTATGTCCACTGCGCCAAGCTCCATTGCTCGGAGACGCTGATAAATTTTCACTGAATACGTGGAGAAATGTGTATGTCCTGTAACACAAATATATAAAACATTCCTTCAAATTTAACATTTGCGAGCAATCTTAATTTCGCAACTTTGTGTTATACATTCATTTTTTGACATCACGGACCAAGCATATAAAAGCTTTAAGGGAACTGAAG
>BLKR01008096.1:0-25984 GCA_011170035.1 Teleogryllus occipitalis
GCGGCCGGCTGCTCTGATCGGTAGTTTTCCGTGGTTTCTCCGATCAACACCAGGCGAATGCCGGAGCAGTACCCTACCAAACGGGCCACGGACCGCGCGCAATCTGTCCTTCCTCTTCCTTGTTCTATCCTCTCCTCTTACACACACACTTACACTAACATGCACTACACTACCACATATTCCGGGAGACCGGTCGGGAGCTTAGAGCTTGTCCCTACTGGGGCGGTGCCCCGCTGGTGGGAGAGTCCTGGTTAGGGGGAAACCCCACTAGCCGACGGTAGGTCGGCGCCGGATCTCGCCATCCAGCGGGGGAAGATCACCGCCATCTCCCGAGAAAAAAACATGCACTACACTAACGCGACTAATGACCGAAGTAGTGGACGCGCCCGGAAACACGAAAAAATCAATCAATCAAAACTTACTTATATGTATGAATTATTGCTCACTGGCATGTCTGTTGTGTATTTTCGTCTGTTTTGTTTATCTGCGTTACTGGGCGTTGCGCTCTTGTCCCTGGCGCTTCTGTGATAGGTTAACGTGAGTACTGTGCTTTGTGCTTTTATTTTCTCGTATTCGTACGCATATACGGAGAAATACACAGAGTGTATGGATGCAAACTGGTGTTGCCCACAACGAGCAAAAGTCGATACCTCTGAGTAACTCACCCATGTTATTCCACCATGGACGGCACCATGACAGCTTTCGAAAGCACCAGGAAGTCTCACCGGACACGGTTTGTTCGGACCCGCCCAGCCGCTGATCATGGTGGAAACACATGGGTGGGTTCCTACGGCGCTCCGATTTTAGCTGGTTACATAGTGGAAATACATGGGTGGGTTCCTCCGGCGCACCGATTTTAGTTGGTTACATAGTGGAAACACATGGGTGGGTTCCTCCGGCGCACCGATTTTAGCTGGTTACATAGTGGAAACACATGGGTGGGTTCCTACGGTGCTCCGATTTTAGCTGGTTACATAGTGGAAACACATGGGTGGGTTCCTACGGCGCTCCGATTTTAGCTGGTTCCATAGTGGAAATACATGGGTGGGTTCCTCCGGCGCACCGATTTTAGCTGGTTCCATAGTGGAAATACATGGGTGGGTTCCTCCGGCGCACCGATTTTAGCTGGTTACATAGTGGAAATACATGGGTGGGTTCCTCCGGCGCACCGATTTTAGCTGGTTCCATAGTGGAAATACATGGGTGGGTTCCTCCGGCGCACCGATTTTAGCTGGTTACATAGTGGAAATACATGGGTGGGTTCCTCCGGCGCACCGATTTTAGCTGGTTACATAGTGGAAATACATGGGTGGGTTCCTGCGGCGCACCGATTTCTGCTCGTTCTGCGCACCACCAGTTTGCGTCACTAACCACGTGACCAAAGCACGGGCACTGCGTTTCAAAAGCCAGACCAGACGCTGGCCGCCATGTTGCATGGAGAGCGAGAAGTGTCGAGAAACATTTTGAACGTGGTACAAAATTACTATTTTCAACGGTAACCAACCAATAACAACACGTTGAAGGTGTACAAAGTGCAATATTTGAAAGAAATTCTTCTTATATCCGTTTCAATGAC
The DNA here is from genome assembly GCA_011170035.1 of Teleogryllus occipitalis. Lineage (NCBI taxonomy): Eukaryota > Metazoa > Arthropoda > Insecta > Orthoptera > Gryllidae > Teleogryllus > Teleogryllus occipitalis. Next base: position 1,577 of record BLKR01008096.1, read on the forward strand.
GTGTAACAGGGTGATAATTTTGGTATCTGGATGGATTTGAAATTGCCAATAAGGTTGTGACGCAAACTGGTGTCTGAAGCTCATTGGCTGAAGTCGGATTCGATGCGCACTACCCCCCCCGAAAAGTCGTACAGTTTGAGACACGACGATGGTGAGTTTCGACACTACATTTCGTTTTTTTTGACATGGCTCGTGAGAGCTTGTCTTCACAATGTAATATGGCACTGCTTTTCGTGTCTTTCTCGGTCGTGCCGTCAATGTTGCATGATCGCGACCGTATCAAGCAATGCTGCGGATCAAGCGATATCTAGTGGCACGACCGACAAAGTCGCGAAAAGCCTTGCTAAATTCCATCGTGAAGACAGGTCCCCTCGCTCCATGTTATAAAAACCCAAGTATAGCTTGATTGCTAGGGAGAATTCAGCCGCTGTCTGAACGATTGATTGGTTGGGGACTCCGGGTTGGTCAACTGCCTCGTTCCCTGTCCTTATGAGAACATGAAAATATCTCCACACGACCAAACCTTCCCGACTGTAAGAAAATTTTACTGTAATACTATAATAAACTATTTTTCCGCACGTCTTGGTGCATTTCTAAATTCTATGGCCGTCCTAGCAAATCCGCGACAAAATCTGTGCAGTTACGGGGAGTTCAATGAAAATGTTTTCAGTAGAAATTGTAAACGTCTGTGACCCACATGTGGATCACGGACATAGCAAAACCATCGAATGTTATGTCTTTTGAACCACATATGGATCACAGGACACTGTACGTGTTAATCTCGTAAATGTATAACATGTTTTATCGCGGGAATTGGCGGTAATCTTCCCCCGCTAGATGGCAAGATCTGGCGCCGACTCACCAACTGCTAGCTGTTATTTTCCTCAGAAAGGTTTCTCTTACCAAAGAGGCACTGCCCAGCCGGGACACGCTGGGCTCCCGACTGGTCTCCCGGTATATGTGGTAGAGTAGTGCATATGGGAAGTTGTGTAATTAAGGGGGTGACAGAACAAGGAAGAGGAAGGGAAGATTGCGCGAGGTCCGTGTCCCGTTCATTAGAGTACAGTTTGAGTATTCGCCTGGTATTGTTCAGAGAAACCACGGAAAACTACCGATCAAAGCACCGGCCGCTAGAATTCTCGTCCAAAGACCGAATGGATTACCGTGAGAGGTAGCTCAGTGCATCAACAGATGTCACTGCAGCGTCTCTAATTGGAAGGTCCTAGGTTCGAGTCCTGACGGCGGCAGGATTTTCGACAATAGATTTTCAGCTAGGTCGAATTCATTCGCTGTCTGGTGGAGAATTCTAGCGGCCGGCTGCTCTGATCGGTAGTTTTCCGTGGTTTCTCCGATCAACACCAGGCTAATGCCGGAGCAGTACCCTAACAAACGGGCCACGGACCGCGCGCGATGTGTCCTTTCTCTTCGTTGTCCTATCCTCTCCTCTTACACACACACACTAACATGCACTACACTATCACATATTCCGGGAGACCGGTCGGGAGCTTAAGGCTTCTCCCGGCTGTGGCGGGGGCTGGTGGGAGAGTCCAGGTTAGGGGGAAGCCCCACTAGCCGACTGTAGGTCGTCGCCGGATCTCGCCATCCAGCGGGGGAAGATCACTACCATCTTCCGAGAAAAAACGTGCACGACACTTACGGAACTAATGCTCAAAGCAGTTGACGAGCTCGAAAACACGAAAAAATCAATCTAGCGAATGGATTAATTTTGAAAATGAAAGGAACGGCGGTCCTCTGTCTACAGAGCACCATGCTTATCTCTTTTGTGGGTTGGTCCCTTTCTGCATCATGTCATTCATCTGTTTGTTTGATTCCCATACAGTGGGCGAATCATCGGCGTGTGCCAGACCTACAGGGACCCATGCCGCGGCTACCGCATGGCCTACGACGGCCGCTGCTACGAGAAGGAAGTCGTGCGCGACACAATTTGTGGATGCGGAGTCAAACCCTCACGCTACTTCATGGGTGGAGTGGAGTGCGGAATTTCTCCCGCTACACCGATCGACGTCCAGCAACCCGAAGAAGAAGGTCGTTGCCGGATTCCAGACCTTCGATTTCCCGATATTGAACGGTCTCAGTTCAGTCTCGAACTCTTCTCAGTCAATATCCCACGGAACCGAACTCGAAAAGACATTGCTCGCAACAAGTTTGAATGTAATTATACCGAAGCCCTGTGTTTTGCAAAGGGCGAAGTACGGATGAAAGGGTCCACCACATGCTACCCACTACTGGAACGAGGCCCATGCTCAAAGGAACACGTGGTGGCCTTGAACATCGATGCGGCCAACGAAGGTCGAGCGGAGGGCACGTGTGTGCACGTGCGAGGCGGGTGTCCTCCAGGCTACAAACGCATGCTCTTCGATGGCCAATGCCACGAGGACAGAGAAATAGCGATAGAAGCTCCAGGATATATAGACAGGAATGTGTATGGAGAGAACTTTGTGGTTCCTTATCCCTATCGAGTCTACGCTTCTTTGTCTTTTAAGAATGGTGAGTGTACTCTAAACATACTTGTAGTTGCAGGTGGAGTGAATTTGGGAATACCAAACCCACCCTGTGGAGTCAACAACCAAAACCTATGTGGTCTTTATGAGGTTCTAGCGGAACCGCCAGTACCTGAATTGTAGACTTGTAACCACAGGCGTGCGCAGCTTAAAATAAGAGGGGGGAAGCAAATTTCTGGCCCCCCTTTTCCATTATTATTTTGTGAATACGGGGACATAATTTTCCTGGTAGATAAATACAACACATACAGAGAAAATTGAATTACTATTTACAGGATTGCCAGATGGTTTGGAGAGATTCTTTCCTTACTGTCATGCATCATTTCCCGAAAATAATAGCTTAAAAAAAGGAATTGATTTTTACCGAAATTTAAAAAAATTACATAGGGCTACGGTGTCTCTTTTGAAATTTTCAAGGGGACACACTCCCCTGCTTCCCTGTACGCACGCCAATGCTTGTAACATATTTTACTTCTGAAATAAATGTATTGTATGTATTATCTATTTGTCTGGAACATTATTTGAGGACCTTTACCCTTATCTTTTTACTTTCTTACGTGTGTGTATATATAGAAGGATTTTCCTCTAGAATGAGCCAAAGTGACAGCTAGTACTGGCAACATAACTGAAAGTTTTGGGGTCGTTGTGTCCTTGAGCCCATTCGACTCCCTCCCTGCATTCGTTTGTTTGCAGTTGGCTCACTTGTAAATGGCTTCGACGCTTCCTTTTGTGATGTCCTCGTCCGAAAAAAAATATAGTGCGCCACGAGAAATAATTAAAAAATTAGGAAGTGCAAAGTTATGTGCTCTTCTGGAAATTTCTTTTTTTATGAACATTAGATTGAATTGACTTTTTTGTGTGATAAATATTTTATTTTGAAAGTGAGACTTGAATATAAGATGTGTACTGATGCGTGTTTCCAACTATTGTGCTGATGTGTGGCGAGCTGTGATTGAGAGCTTTCTATTTACATTCGTGGAAGTTTTCTTTTACTGATTGTGAGAGCAAGTTAAGAGATTTTTCACATACATAATTAAATTTAAATATTTTCCGGACTCGCGTACGTGCATATACCTCAGCAAAACTTAGACTTCTGCATAAGGATGTTTTCACAGAAGCCATAAACACTTTACGAAGAGACGTGGCAGAACAGCTGTCGCGGCGGAGGGATACTTCTCTGAATTACATGTGATGTTCACTTGTTTAGCGAACTGTCACTTTGGCTCATTCTTAGAAAAATTCTTCTATACGCAGAGTCTTTTGCTTAACTCGCAATCTATGTCTGAGAGCACTTGTTCTTATTTTGGTAATTTGTCAACTGCGTCTCCTTGTCACCTTTCAAGACAGCCGTGACTGGCACGTGGAGACAGTAGAGATGGCGACCGTCAGGACATACGCTGCAGTAACTTTCCTGATTCTGTGTTTTTCCCATTCAAGAGCTTAGGCGTGCAAGTACGTGGCTAACACGCCGGAATCATTTCGTGCAGCACAGTGGGTGGAGTGGGGTGGGGTGGGGTGGAGTGAGCTGGGGTATGAGCGGGGAAACGAAATATCTCTTTAAGCTATTCCATCCAGTATTCTGAAGAAATAAAACTGAAATTCTAATGAAGTGGACGGATCGATTTACTAACAGCAACGTACCAATAACTATTATTTAATGAGGGCCAATTCAGAGAGAAATCAGAAAGATATATATGAAACATTACCGCCAGGTTCTTCATTGTTAATAGCGATAATAATGTATTATTATTATTATTATTATTATTATTATTATTATTATTATTATTATTATTATTATTATGTAATCTGCATATTAAGTAAATAAGAAAATCTTTATAAAATTATTAAAAACACTAATAAAATATAAATTAGTAAATTATTAATTATTGAAAATAAAAATAATATAATTTCCTTAAAATGACAAAAAAACTGACCGAGAAAATGCTCCAAATGGCCACCATTTGCGAAGAGAGAGGGGTTTACTCTTTACAATGCAGTGGCTGCAGTACGTTGAAGAGTAACAACGACAGAATAAATGATTGGTCCCTCTTCCAACTACTATTATGCGTCGCGCGTTTTTTGATTGATTGATTGATTGATTTTTTCGTGTTTCCGGGCGCGTCAACTGCTTTGGTCATTAGTTCCGTTAGTGTAGTGCATTTTTTTTCTCGGGAGATGACGGTGCTTTTCCCCCGCTGGATGGCGAGATCCGGCGCCGACCTACCGTCGGCTAGTGGGGTTTCCCCCCAACCAAGACTCTCCCACCAGCGGGGCAACGCCCCAGCCAGGACAAGCTCTAAGCTCCCCACCGATCTCCCGGAATATGTGGTAGTGTAGTGCATGTTAGTGTAAGTGTGTGTGCAAGGGGATAGGATAGGACAAGGAAGAGGAAGGAAAGATCGCCCGCGGTCCGTTTGGTAGGGTACTGTTCCGGCATTCGCCTGGTGTTGATCGGAGAAACCACGGAAAACTACCGACCAGAGCAGCCGGCCGCTAGAATTCTCCTCCAGACAGCGACTGAATTCGACCTAGCTGAAAAGCTAGTGTCGAAAATCCTGCCGCCGTCTGGACTCGACCCTAGGACCTCCCGGTCAGAGGCGCTGCAGTGACATCAGTTGATGCACTGAGCTACCGCTCCCGGTCCACACGTTTCATGTGCGTGTGTTTGACTTTGCTTCGCTTATAGGTGGTTAGGCAATAGTAATTGGAAAGTAATTAACCGGCTGATGTATGTTTACAGTAAACCATACGCTGCCGTGTTGCATAATATTTACGGAATTTTGAGTATTGGCGTGAGTGAGCCGCTTCAAAAGTTCAAGACCATTGGTGAAGTCTGGTCCAGATCAATGTGCGTTCGTCAAAGTCCAACTTGGACTGCCGAGCACTAACGAACGTTGCTGAATCTCGCTTCTGAATACTAAAACTGCCTCTCTGGGCCATATTCATTGTCTTGACTTATAATAAGGAAAACCGTAAGAAGTTCCTTATAACGTTTACCAATTCATAGTAGCAACTTATCCATCGACATAAGAAAATCCTTATAGCTATAAGGAAGGTCCAGCCTTCACTTATAAGTGGGCCCTCTCTTTATGCGTTGTCGATGAAATTGTCGTAATTTGAAAGAAATTGAAGTGGACGACTATTTCAAAGATTATAAGGATTTTTACAGTGGCATCTTTCTTTGTGTCAGCAAGCGATATTTACTTGACATGTAACATTTATGTGACATGTAACATACGTTTTTGGTAACATTGGTGACTAAAACCACCTCTAACTAATAGATATTTACTGATTTCACCACCATTTAAGCCTTTGTTTAAGATATTGGCACTATTTAAGGAACTGTGTAGGTTAGGTTACCTCACGGACGCAAGCATATGATCGTTCACGGCCAGTTTGATGGAGCGCTTCTGGCAAGATTCAAGAGGCTGTGAAACAGTTGAATACACTGTTGCCACACGAGGCACTGCTAGCATCGTACTTATAAGTATCGTCTATGAATACCAATTGTGCATAAGCATTTCCTTACCAAAAGTAACTTCTTATAGCTTAAGTATTTTCTTATCCTATAAGTGACGACTTTGAATATGGCGCTCTATCTCTCACGTAGTGTGTCTCTCAAGTGGTGAGTTTCTCAAGGGCCATTTCCGCCCGAAGAAGTTCACCACCTCAGCTCGGTCGTATGTACGAGCGTAAATTGTGAACCAAATAATCCCTTCATTTTATCTCGTGAAACTTACTTTCTAGTTCTGTATGTAAATTCCGAACCAAACCATCTCAGGTAAGGAAACGGAAATGCAGGTAGGCGCGTTAGGCAGGCCACTTCCGCATTTCCTGGTGCCTTTTCCGTCACGTATGCACTTACATTAATATAACGTGTTTAAAACTTCAGAAAAATGCCGTTTAGTATAGAAATTAATTTTATGTTATAACACAGGAAATTACCAATTTTTATACGTCATTTATTTGCATTTTTCAATGATTTCCATTGATAAGTCATTTTTTAAACATTTTTTTCCATCATTTTTAATGTACTCGTATTTTTCGCTAGTTTCATCGATTTTAAGGTCATTTTAATGATACTTGCTTCTAATGATATTTACGAGATGTAACAAATGTTCTTCGCAGAATTCCTGAGTAGTCTATTCGATTTCTTCGCTCAGAAATTGTAATCTCAGTAGTTGTATGTAATTTAAGGTTCCTGTGACGCCTATCAGCGCCATTGACGGATTAGCCGATTTCAGGATAACTAAAGACTAATTTCCTGGTAAATAACAGTTGAAACCAAAAGTTTAAAAGCTGAGTTCACTTGAACGAATAGATGCCACCATTACATCAGTAACATGTCCAGCAGCTTGAGTTGTACATACGAACTGATTTTCATCTTTTTTGTGTCATTTTTCTTAGCTTTTAGGGCATTTTTATAAGATTGTAAGAGCATCTTGTTGACCATATTTGGCGATGTTTTAGGTCATCAAAATCCGCTCCCTAAATGATTACCCCTTGACGATCGACAACATTCAGTTATTAGTGAATTGATTATAAAACACGAATCGATTTCCAATTAGAACTAGAACGATACTGTTACCATTTATATTGTTATTGAAAAAAATAATTGTTAGAATTAAAAACAAACCTTCTGTCTTTAGCTACAACTTTATTCCTCTACTTTTTAATAAATCTATTAAATAAAATATTTAATTCTCACGTAGTCGAATATATACGTACACGAACAACAGAATTTTTCAACAAACTTCAATAATTTAACAATCACTACAAGTATTATGAGCACTAAAATCAGTTTAGAAAGCGCATAAATATACTGTATACGATGAAGTTAATGTGAATTGGACGATTAACGATTCATCAATGACACTTTCTTTTTTTAATCTAATCTAATTTGCATGTTTTATTATACAATATTGAAAACCATTCTTTTTATGATACGAGTCATTCTCGCAGAATATTAGTCATAAACAATCAACAACACAAAATAAAATACAGGAAATCCCTACAAATCAGTTCAGACTGTGTTGCCTGTCGCTACAATGAGCAATACGTCATTATAATACATTAATTTAAAGAAGTCACAAAATTATTAATGAAAGATTCTGTGCTCATTTCAATGGGTCCAAATCGCGTACCTACTTTTTCTTGATATTCCACACCGGGGTGGTGCGGGGAGAGGCGGGTCCCGTCTACGTCACGGCAGTGCAGTGCTCTCAACTTCATCGACAAAAAACTCAACGTAGAAGTGCGTCTTGGAATACATAACAATGAGAAACAATGCAAGGTTTTTTAAAATTCTGAAGTAATAATTAATAAGTTATAGAAACTATTGAGTTACAAGAAGGAGCACTTTATGGACAGGCCGTTAGAAAGAGAGAGTGAAAACTTAGAAGCCCGCATTGTAAAGGACGAAGGTGGGCAGCACTGCAAACTGAACCGTGACGTTCCGAGTGGAGCTCTTATGTATTTTCTACCGGGCCGTGCTGTGCCGGGGTGAGCCAGAATTTGGGAGCTGGAGGATCAAGAAAACGTGCGCGCATAGTAGGTGCGACTAAAATGTGAAATGAAATGGTTCAAATTTTTACAAGATAAACTATTATTATTATTTCTCAATTTATATAGGGGTTTCACTCTTATTTTCCTTCTGGGCCGCAATTTACATACCTCGCCTCAGCTCACGCCCCCCTTTTATCGCTGCATATCCCTGCCCTTAACTCCAATTATGCAATTTTTTTCCTTCCCCCCCCCCCCCGCTAGTACCCCTGGCGAGGCGAGAATTTATTCAATGTACTGGGAATACAATTCACTCCAGCATTTCTGTTTTTGAAGTAGTTATGCAATGATCATCTACTACTCGCAGAACTTTTCTTGAACGATGACCTTGCTTCCCCCTCCCTTGAGAACAGTTGAAGGGAAATGCTCGCAGCGAGCACTGATGACAACATTCCAAGCATTAAAACTTCGTTGGTGCAAAACAGAAGTTAGCTGCTTTCATAGAGAACTTCTATTCAGCTTTATTACCATTTTGTAAAGAAATGGCTGAGGCATGTCCAGATTCTTCAAGGGAGGCATCTAAAACTCTTATTTAGTGTCCCTGCTGTTGCCTACCCAGAGCGATGACCTGGCCGCACACGTAGCAGATTTTACTTTTATTTTCTAGAGATTGGCATTACTGTAAATACTATAAGGACGGGAATATATTTTCAGAAAATGCCGATGTATATTACTATAACACTCGACGTAGAACTCATATTCATTAGGTGACAGTATCAACAGCTCATTACAAAAAATTCACATACAATACATGTACATTATTTTACAACACTTTTACAGATGACATTAAACGATTAAATTCGATAGAAAAGTTTAAATCCAAAGTGAAATCGTTTCTGCTGCATAACTGTTTCTATACAATTAGAGACTGAACTGAGCATCACAAGGAAAGTAACATTAATTTTAACAGTGATATTTAATGTATTATTGACCATTGGACTGTATAATTCTAAGCAATATGTAACAAGTATTGTATCGCAGCTTCTAGATCAATGACCCCATCTCGATCAGGTTTTTCGTCCCGTTTCCCTGATCCATTGAGCAAATGCTGAGATAGCCCCTTGTTTTGCTTCTGGACATAAATGTACCTTCATTATCTGTGCACGTCTTCTAGAATTCAGTGGGAAATACAGTTATTCAAATTATCGTTTCCATGTTGTCGCGGCAGGGAGTATTATTCCGAAGGACAACATGCATAAGAGCCCAAAATTTATTGCTTATTTATCCTTAAAAATAGATTTTATTACATTGGAGGTTGTTTTTTTTTTTAATTCAAAATTCAAGTAGTATATGACTTAGTGTAGGGATCACAAAATTTTGAAAATGTGCACACAATTCACTTTTCCCCATAGTACGTCATACGCAGTTTTAACTGTTTTTTGACGTAAAATAAAAATATAAAAACATTAAGGTTAATTAGTTCAAGTTAAAGCCCACCCCAATCTCCACAAGCAGCAATACTGGAGAAAATAATGTACTCCGAATATTGAATAAACTCCCGCCTCGCCAGGAATCTGGGGGAGGGAAAATTGAAAAAGAAAAAGAAAAAAAAGCCGCGTCATCCCTTATTCCATTGTTCGTTTTAAATTATGGCTACTGCCGGCCGGAGTCGCTCGGTTGACGTTATGCTACTCTACGCATTAGCGAGTCGCTGTCAGACACGTGTGTGCGTCGCGGGAGGCCAGTAACTCTTCCCTATTCTCTAATCTATCACATGGTCATTTATCCCCGTCCTCGGCTCCTGCTAGCTTGCTCGCGGGTGCGCTGTTGTGCGTGACTCCATCGGGGGCGGATATGCACATGGGCTCAGGAGGAACGTGTCTACGGTGGCAATATTTTACGCGCGGCAAAAAATTGAGGATGAAAGTTGTGTCTAAAGAACTACTTCGACGCATGCAATTTTTCTACTTTCTTTCTTTCTTTCTTTCTTTCTTTCTTTCTTTCTTTCTTTCTTTCTTTCTTTCTTTCTTTCTTTCTTTCTTTCTTTCTTTCTTTCTTTCTTTAGTAAAAAACAGTCAAAAACTGTATGTGACGTATGGGAGAGAAAATCATTTGCGCACGCTTTCTTGAGTTTCAGAATCCCTTCCCGACAAAATTAACTATTAATAGTTGAAAGATGAAATAATAATAATAATAATAATACATTTTAAAAAGCGAGAGATTAACATTTCAAAAACTAGATATTTTCGTTGCCGAATTATACAGAACTTATTTGTAACGGTAAACGAACCAACAGATTTGATTTTTCTCTATTGCTAACAAATAGAAACTCACCCTAAGCTCTACTACCACTACAAGCAAAAGGAAAGCTCAACAAAACGTGCGCATAGTGAAGCTACATTTACGTCCAGAAGCAAATCATTTAATTTGTATTCTGAATAATTGAACAAAATGAATAAATACTCGCAAACTATTTTATAAACAGGCTGATATTACCTTCTGCTATATGACTTATATAAGTTAAAATGGGCTGTGTTTACATTTTCAGGTCATACATTTCAGATTTAATTACAATTAACGAAAAGGTTACATGTTACATCGATTCCAATTAGCTTAATCCGAATTCTTAAATTTATGATTCTGTTGCCAGATCAGCGGAATTTCCGCCAGATTTGGCGGTTTTTCAGTGTAGTCTGCGGGGGGAAAATAGTTTTACCGGTTAGCAGGACATTTAGTCATATATATGTGACCAATTTTTAAACATAAAATTATAATTATTACTATATATAACTTTTATTCTTCGAATTTCTTCCCAAGCTTTGCCTTTCCCCAAATACGCTCTGTGCATTTGCAGCATGCTCAGCATCCTTCGCCTTGTCTCTAATGTTTCCCACCTAAGAGTACATTTAATGTTCATATTTTTAACGTTTCGCCTACAACAAACTTAGCCGCACGTTTCTGAACGCGTTCAATACTCTGTATTTACCTTGTTATATACAGGTCCCAGCAGCTCGCGGCGTATTCGAGTAAAGGTCTAACCAATGTAGAATATGCTGAATATGTGGTAGAGTAGTGCATGTTAGTGTAAGTGTGTGTAAGGGGAGAGGATTGGACAAAGAAGAGGAAGGAAAGATCGCGCGCGGTCCGTGGCCTGTTTGGTAGGGTACTGCTCCGGCATTCGCCTGGTGTTGATCGCAGAAACCACGGAAAACTACCGATCAGAGCAGCCGGCCGCTAGAATTCTTCTCCAGACAGCGACTGAATTCGACATAGCTGAAAAGCTAGTATTGAAAATCCTGCCGTCGTCAGGACTCGAACCTTTAGGACCTCCCGGTCAGAGGCGCTGCAATGACATCAATTGATGCATTGAGCTGCACTGAGCTACCGCTCCCGGTCAACAGTTCAATATTACGTAACCATTTCCAATAGTGCTAAATGCTGTTGTAGCACTGCTACTTTTATTTCTTACTTTGTTCAAACTAAATATTATAAACACGCCTTGAAAAATGCACACATCCGTTACTACAAGAATTCTTGGATGTAATTTTAAAGAGTACTATTACACAACAACAGTACAATTTTCTGTCATAGTACAAAGCAAAAAGGAAAAACTATGTTGAAGTACTTTAGAATCGACTGAAAACATCTGTGGATTGTTCTAAGAAGCACTTCTCGAAACAAAAGCTAAGCATAACAAGTTGCACGAAATTAAGACGATCTTTTAAACCCCAAAACTTTCATTCGGTTACAATTCCAGAATGCTATTTAATTTAGAATGTTTCTGTCTCAGTTTTGAATACGCTTTCACCAGTTGTGGTAGCGGTTTCACTTTCGTTTCGATGTCTTGAATACGCACGTTTTGAACTTTCAGAAATCAGTATCCATCAATCTTAATCAAGACAAATAGCTCAATCGTCTGCCATTCGTAAATGGACAATTAAATTTTCAAAATTAACATTAATGCTAATTAAAATTAAAAGATTCATTTCTTGTGTCCCTCAACAGGGCACTAGTACGAAGATGTCGTGCCGCAGACCATCTAAAAAAGAGAAAATTCCATTCTTCGCAGGAAAATTCCTTCAAGCGATATCAAATGTCTATAGACGGATACATGAAGTTGAGTAGGGAACGTCAGTGTCTCTCGCGAAATTGAATTGATTGATTGATAAGCAATTCCGGGCACATCAACAGCGAAGGTCATTAGTTCCGTAAGTGTAGTGCGTGTTTTTACTCGGGAGCTGGCGATGATCTTCCTCCGCTAGATGCTGAGATCCGGGGCCGTCCTATCATCGGCTAAGGGGGTTCCTCAACCAAGTATCGGAGGGGAAGTAAAGCCGGCTGTCCCATGTTAGTAGATTTACTGCATGTAAAAGATCCTCAAGCCTAAATGAAGCCTCTGAGCTAAATTCAAATCGCCTGTTTCGTCACCCAAGTAATACCTTCTTTCTCTCATGGTTGGTGAAAGGAGCGTAGCGGAATTTGCGTGGTCAGACGGAAGAGCAGGCCTCATGGCCTGAGTCACGCCACGTAAAATAAGGCAAATTCAATTCAATTCAATTCAATTCAAGTATCTCCCACCAGCGGGGCACCAATCTAGACAGGACAAGCTCTAACCTCCTGACTGGTTTCCTGGCATGAGTGCTACTCTAGTGCATGTTAGTGTGTGTGTAGTAAGGGGTGAGGACAGGACAAGGAAGAGGAAGAAAAGATCGCGCGCGGTCCGTGGCCCGTCTTTAAGGGTACTTCTTGGGCATTCTCCTAGTATTGATCGGAGAAACCATGGAAAACTACCGATCAGAGCACTCGGCCGCTAGAATTCTCCTCTAGGAAGCGGTTGAAATTGACGTATTTGTCTAGCTAGTGCTGAAAATCTTGTCACCGTCGGGAGTCGAACCTAAAACCTCCCGGTCAGAGGCGTCGGCCAACAACTTAACTTACCTCTGCTGTTTGATGCAGTTTACCCGGCTGTTCTGAAATGTAGGGAAGGTCACTATCACTATGTAATTATAATTTTTACAGATGAATTAGAACGCTAGATGTCTTGGAGAAATAAGAGAAATAAAATAAATAAAATTGTAGCTTCTGAGCGAGTAGGGTTCACTGTTGTCAGGGATTAACATCCAGGTGTGAGGAAATGACATGGCAATCAAATTGCGGACTTAAAATATCCAGAGGAAGAACTTTTTTTGAGTGTTGTAACACTTGCAGCAACTGTGACGCAACTCCATGCTTCTAGATGTTTGCTATCCACGGTATATCTTACACCGTGTTCCCGCCGGTGTCCGTGGAGAGCGAAGTGAATTGTTCTGCCACCGTGGAAAATAACTGTCGTAAGGAAGACGGGCGTGTCGGTGCCTTTCATAAGGAAGCGGTGTCACAGCGAGGAGGATTCTCACAGAGGCAGAGCGGCTGGCGCTGGCGGTGGCGCTGTGGGGGGCGTGGGCGGGGGTGGAGGCGCGGGTCGTGTGTGTGCCGTGGGAGGGGCGGGGGCGGGGGCGGGCGGGGAAGGCGGCGGGGCGCGGGGGCGGGGCTTCGAGCCCTGGGGCTGGCGCTGGCGGTGGCGCTGTGGGGGGCGTGGGCGGGGGTGGAGGCGCGGGGCGTGTGTGTGCCGTGGAAGGGGGCGGGGTCGCGGGGAAGGCGGCGGGGCGCGGGTGCGGGGCTTCGAGCCTTGGGGCTGGCGCTGGCGGTGGCGCTGTGGGGGGCGTGGGCGGGGGTGGAGGCGCGGGGCGTGTGTGTGCCGCGGGAGGGGGCGGGGCCGCCCGTGGCGGGCGTGCAGTGGGCGCTGGGGGGCGCGGGCGTGAGCGCGGGCCGGGCGGTGGGCGTGGTGGACCTGGGCGACGGCCCGCGCTGGCTACGCGCCCTGCACACCCGCGCCGCGGCGCCGCTGCTGCTGTGGCGCCCGTCTGCGCCGCTGTGGACGCGCACGGCGCCCGCGTGGCTGGAGAGGCAGGGCGGCTACGTGCTAGCGTCCTACGACTATGTCCATCTCCTTGCCTTCCTGCTTGAACACACGAAGGATGCAGTGTATGATGAAATCAGGGCGGTGAGGCACATGTTCAATATATAATGGTAAATTTTCTACTAGATTGTCAATGTGTGGTTCTGAGTGCAACTAGAATTATACGCGAGAAATGCTTAGGAACCTTCATTTTAAATACAATTTTCCCAATTCGGAATCAATAAATCAATAATAAAGAAAACTTAAGACTGTACAAAAGGGATGGCTAGCGATTCAACCACTGTATACACCGAATTTAAAAGAATTAGACAAAGGGATTTTGAGAAAAATGTTCTATTGATAATTTGCATTAAATTCAACCAGATATTACGTTACGTCTTTTTTTCCAAAAAAATTTCATGACATTTTGAAAGAGCTGACTTTTTAGAACAGATTTTGTTCAAAGCAAAAACCTCTATTTTCAATTTTGTTATTTTTAAATGTTCAAGTTCGCAGTTTTCGAAATAACTGAATGCTCCAGGAATGAGACTAGCACTAATATTTTTTTACCGTTCTTCGATACATATGAGGAGAAAATTTTAAAAAAAGTGTGGACAAGTTTTTGAGAGAAAATATATTAAAAAATAAAATTTACCAATATTTCACGCAAAATTACGAGAAAATTACTTACATTTTCCAAAAATTGTTCATGATCTTATTTCAAGATTTGTCGTTAAACAACAGATTTCGTTAACGATAAAATCTGTCTCTTGGAAGGAAAACGCTTGAAGGAAAACGCTGAAAAGAAATTGAACTTTTGCAATTTTGGAGAAACTACGGATTTCAACGAACATGATACGTACATCATTCTCTTCAGCTCATCATTTATTTACCCTATTTGAGAACAATGTTTAATCAAAAATATTGGAGCCATTTTTGAGAAAATTTTGAACGTTTTGTAGAGGCTTCGTGTAAGGTACCCTCAGAAATTGAAATATCCGACTCAAACTCGCAGTCTCGGTATTTTGGGTCGACAGTTCAGATCTATCGGGAAATATCAATTTTAGAGATGTATGTATTCGTATGGGTTAACTTGCGGGGAGACTGCCCGTAGGCAGTATTCCGCACCCAGGTTTCGACCCAGGCTTCCTTCGAAGCCTACCCCCGACGCGGGTCTGGGGACTTTTATCTAAGCAGGCGCACCCTGTGGGCAGTCCCGTGTGCGCCTGGGATTTGACTCTCACTTTCTCCGCCAGATGTCGGGCTCAGTTAACTATATCCGAACTGTCTGGTTGGGAGAAAGAGGGATCTCGTTAGGGCGGAATGTTGTCGGAGGGATTTAATTTTGCCGAGCATCTTGCCAGGGTTCTTTTACATGCCACAAGAGTGACATGGCTACTGCGGATTTTCCGCCCTTCGAAAATCCGGGTTCCTTGGCCGGGATCGAACCCGCGCACTGGGTGGTTCAGAGGCCAGTAAGCTAACCCCTCCCCCAACGAGGTCTAGTAGTAACCCAAACGCTGTCCCTCGGGCTATGAATTCGTTGCAACGAGTTTGAATTCATTTCAATCAGATTTTAGAGATAATCCCCAAATTTTAGAGATAATCGTTTCCTACAAACAGTCAGAAACTGTCGTCTTGTCTTAGCCTAGGATATACTATACAAATAATTATGAAGTGTTTGAGTTAAGATAATTTGTAACAAAATTCCAAGATAAAAAATTCTGGGTGCTACAACAACGAATACAAATGTATAATAAACACTGAAACAAATTTAAGAACTTTTCAGTCATTTTCAAAGTATATTTAAAGTCACATGTGATTTTAAAGGCGGAAAATGAAAAAAAAAGTAGTTATTTAACTACGACTCAGTAATCAAGAGGACTGAAAAAACACAATATCTGATTTTTGGGAGAAAGGCTTTAGATTTTTTCCGGTCCGTTACGGAATTCAAAGGCAATAAAAATTAATTTATTTCAATTTTTTCCTTATAATCTGATGTCGATAACATAAAATTTCTTTTAGTGAAGATTATTTGCTTATTTTTCATAATATTTCGACGAGAAAAAATAATTTTATGCCGACGAAAAAAATAAAAATTTAAACAAAACACGGATTTGGTTGTTCAGGAATGGTGGTGGTGCGAAGAATGCCAAGAAACCTTCCAACAATCGTATTTTTGTTGAGTCACAGTTTACCATCTCATAAGACATTTGATTTTAGGGAACTTTTTACCCTCTTATGCGGAAATCAGTCATGGATACCCTTAAACCTCGGGAAGTCAAAGTGTCGATGGTACCGACCCTTAGACTCCAGCAACGTGATTGGCAGGACGTTGTCACCACCTGGATTAGAAATCTTGGGCCTCCTTGCTTCTATTGTCATTTATTGTTTACTGCAATTCACTGCGAATTATTAATACGTTAAACACAGTCTTAAGGTTTTCACACGATCCTTTCCTCACCCTGCCGCGTCCCTACCAAATATCCCTTTACTGCAGGGAACAGGGTGAAACTAGGCGGGACTCCTAAAATATCTGTAGCGGGAGAACATTACAGAGACAATCCGAGAGTGAAAAGATAAAAGCAATATACAACAAAAATACGTTGGTTGTGTTACAGATGTTAACAGAAGACGTCATCTCGCATAGAAACCTTCAATTAAGTTCTTCAGCACCAATCGTTCTAGCAATTGGAAGGAGACCAGACATTAACAAATGCAAGCGGGAAATATACACAAAAAATCTCGAACGTTCACAAAACAAGATCGTTAAGAAAGGTAAAAATCGTCTTCGTGCAAATAGGGAGATTAAAAACACTGTGGAGAAAACGCATAATTTTCTGAACGACTTGCGGGGAGACAATCCATTAAAGAACAACTTTGAGAAACGGCAGAAAGTCTACTTCAATTTACAAAGAAGTCAGAGAGTGATTAGAAGAGAGGGAGACAATGTGAAATTTCACAGCCGCTTTCCAGCATATCGAAAGAGAAAAACTGAAGAAGGAAACGATTCATCATCTCAGACACTTCCTGAGGAAGGCCTGCGATCTCAACAACTCGCGGAGGACAACGAGCGATCTCAGACGTTGCGTAGTGGAGACCTTTACGTGGACTACCGCTTACATCGCCACTATAGATCGCAGAACCATTATCAAGGAAACCCAGAAGATGAGTGGCAATCAGAACAAGTTTTTGAGCATAACTTGCAGAAAAAGTGGCAATCGCAAAGGCTCTTGGAGGAAGATCTTAAAAACGTGTGCAATTCACAGAAGATTCTTGAGGAAGATCTGGAGGGTGAGCAGGATTCGCAGAGGCTCCTCGAGAAACAAATGAGCGGCGGGAGGCGAGTGAAGAAGCTCCTTGAGGAAGACGTGGAGGACGAGCGGGGTTCGCAGAAGCTCCTGGAGGAACAAATGAGCGGCGGGAGGCGAGTGAAGAAGCTCCTTGAGGAAGACCTGGAGGACGAGCGGGGTTCGCAGAAGCTCCTTGAGGAACAAAGGAGTGGCGGGAGGCGAGTGAAGAAGCTCCTTGAGGAAGACCTGGAGGACGAGCGGGGTTCGCAGAAGCTCCTGGAGGAACAAATGAGCGTCGGGAGGCGAGTGAAGAAGCTCCTTGAGGAAGACCTGGAGGACGAGCGGGATTCGCAGAAGCTCCTAGAGGAACAAATGAGCGGCGGGAGCTCCGGCAGCAGCCGCCCGGAGGGAGACGTGGCTGGGGCGCAGTTGCGTGCGGGGCGGCGCGTGCTGGCCGCGCTGTGGCAGCGCCACCAGGGCTTCCGCGGGCTGCTGCTGCGCGAACGGGTGGGGGAGGGGCGGGGGGGGGCGCTGGCCGTCGATGTCGTTGGGGGCAGCGGGGAGTGGCTCACCCAGTGTGAGCAGCGCAGTGAGGCATGCGCGCGAGGCCACGGCGCTGGTGGCAACTCGCTCCAGGGACCTCGGAGGCGCAAACTTGAGTATCTTGTACAACGATGACACCATGACTTCGTACTCTTATATCGATATTGGGGGAATCAGGTTGTTGACCGCAGGCCCTGTGTACCGACAATTCACGGAGCTGGAAGCGCGACTTCATTTTAGTTTGGACTGGGAAGAAAGAAACACTTCAAAATTTCAGGTATGTAATCCATTTATTAAAGGATTTGTAAAATAATGGAATTCTTTGCGATATGTTGGTACTTAAATTTATTTAATCCAAAAAAATCAATCGACAGGTATTAATTTTTTGGGAATAATTATAAGCCTCTAGTTCGTATTTTGGATTTACAGTTTAGCTTTGGTTCATGATAATTATATTTTTTTAATTGTAGTACATACCGTATACATCTACTGATATGATGACCATTAGAAAAGGCGAGGTATACATTTCCGTTCAGGTTTTATAGTTTTAGCATATTCTTTCCTTTAAGACGATCCTCGAACTATCAACGGCCGAAAAATTTAGTTTAGATCAGTGATCATTTCTTGCAACTGGCAGCACTCCAGCATATCTGGCAACACTGGGTTCTGGCAAACATTCGCACTAATTTGGGCATTCGGGGTTTGATGTTCTATTATGATAAAGGAAAAGCGTCATTCAGTCCGA
The DNA here is from genome assembly GCA_011170035.1 of Teleogryllus occipitalis. Taxonomy (NCBI): domain Eukaryota; kingdom Metazoa; phylum Arthropoda; class Insecta; order Orthoptera; family Gryllidae; genus Teleogryllus; species Teleogryllus occipitalis. The sequence continues at coordinate 20,120 of BLKR01008096.1, forward strand.
AAGTGATAATCTACTTTGGGAAGTATTTGCCTTAGATGATGAATATGAGAAATTTTGTTGTGAGAAATTGTGAGAATGAGAGAAATTATGGGTCCTACAAGACGATCCCGTATTTGGGGTTGTTTATTGTGATTCATCTATCCGTTTATCTGCCGAAATTTATGGTATTTTTCGGCCAGACAAATGTATACTTTTTCTAAAAGTGCCTGATTTCTGGATACCACGGACGTGGCCTACCGCTGCATGGCCATTCCCAAAAAATAAAAATGCATTAAATGCTGTATACATTTCATTCATAGTACCTGCATTTAATTTCTTCAAAATTTGACCAATTTTACCTTAAAATGTTTCAGGGAGAAGATGCTGATTCATTTTTTAGGCACTCAAACGAAGATATATTTGATGTGCTATTTGATCGTGTGGACTTCACAGTTGACCTATTAATCCATCAATTTGGGCTGTTGCCATCGTGTGACTTCGTGCAGGCGTCACTATTACACTCTAAAACGGCACTAGCCGTGCCTCCGCCTGCGAAGCTGCCTGCGTGGTCGCTGCCGCTGCGCGTGTTCTCCGCACGCATCTGGCTGGCGCTGCTGGGGACGGCGGTGGCGTACGCGCTGGCGTGGCGCGTGGTGGCGGGCGAGTCGCTGGCCGCCAGCGCCGCCGCCGCGCTGCGCGCCTTCTCCTCGTGCGGGGGCGCCCCGCAGGACAGGGTGCGCGCCACGCCGCAGCGCCTGCAGCTGGCCGCCGCGCTGCTCGCCTCCGCCGTCGTCGTCGCCGCCGCCTACCAGGTGATGGCAGAGCCGTACGTCAAAGGAGCATGCTCCCATCTGCTCTGCACTTGTCGTGCAGCGGCTCATACCCCTTTTCCTCCTGTGGCTGTAGCAGCTGCTATTCCATCTGCTGTTGTAGCTGTTCAAGCTCTTACAATAGCTTCTGGTGCTACTGCTGATTCTAGTGCTTCTACTATTTCTGCTACTGTTATTGTTCGCGCTGCTCCTTCCCAGCTGTTGCTGCTGCTACTGATGCCGCTCCTGCTCGTGCTCATGCTTTAGATGCTGCTGCTACTGCCTCTGGTCCTGCTTGTGATTATTTATTTGTGCTTCAACTCCTGATCCTGCTCATGCTTTAGATGCTGCTGCTACTGCTTCTGGTCCTGATTGTGTTTCTCTATTTATTTGTGCTTCAACTCCTCCTTGTGCTCATGCTTTATATGGTGCTGCTTCTGGTCCTGCTTGTGTTTCTCTATTTATTTGTGCTTCAACTCCTCCTTGTGCTCATGCTTTATATGGTGCTGCTTCTGGTCCTGCTTGTGTTTCTCTATTTATTTGTGCTTCAACTCCTCCTCGTGCTCATGCTTTATATGGTGCTGCGTCTGGTCCTGATTGTGTTTCTCTATTTATTTGTGCTTCAACTCCTCCTCGTGCTCATGCTTTATATGGTGCTGCTTCTGGTCCTGCTTGTGTTTCTCTATTTATTTGTGCTTCAACTCCTCCTCGTGCTCATGCTTTATATGGTGCTGCTTCTGGTCCTGCTTGTGTTTCTCTATTTATTTGTGCTTCAACTCCTCCTCGTGCTCATGCTTTATATGGTGCTGCTTCTGGTCCTGCTTGTGTTTCTCTATTTATTTGTGCTTCAACTCCTCCTCGTGCTCATGCTTTATATGGTGCTGCTTCTGGTCCTGCTTGTGTTTCTCTATTTGTTTGTGCTTCAACTCCTCCTTGTGCTCATGCTTTAGATGCTGCTGCTTCTGTTCCTGCTTGTGTTTATTTGTTTGTGCTTCAACTCCTGCTCGTGCTCATGCTTTAGATGTTGCTGCTACTGCTTCTGGTTCTGCTCGTTCTTCTCTATTTATTTGTGCTTCAACTCCTGCTGCTGCTACTGCTTCTGGTCCTGCTTGTGTTTCTCTATTTGTTTGTCTTCAACTCCTGCACGTGCTGATGGTTCAGATGCTGCTACTGCTTCTGTTCCCGCTTGTGCTCCTCCACTTGTGCTCCAACTCCTGTTCATCCTTCAGATTCTGCTGCTACGCATGAAGCTACTCTTGCTGCTGTTCTTGCCCATACTGCTGCTCTTGCTCGTCTGCTGCAGTTCATCGTGCTTCAGATTCTGTTCGTGCTCCTGTCGTTGCAACTGCTGCTGTAACTTCTGATGATACTCCTGCGCCAGATGCTGCTGCTGCTCCTGATGCTATTGTTCCTGCTCATGGTGCTGCTTCTACTTGTGCTGCTACTGCTGCTGTTACTGATCCTGTTAGTGTTCCTGCCCCTACTACTTTTACTGTTCTTGATCCTGTTGCTGCCCCTGGTGCTGCTTCTACTTCAGCTTTTGCTCTTGCTGCAATTCCAGCTCGTGCTTGCACGTGCTACCGCTACTGCAGTTGGTGCTTCAGCAGCTGCACCAAATGCTGCTGCTCCTACTCGTCCTGCTACTGCTTCTGCTCTTGCTGTTGCTCCTTCTACAGCTACTGCTCCTTCTGTCGCTTCGCCAGCTTCTGCTCCATTTCTTGCTATTGCGTCTGCTATTCTCTCGTATCATTATTAATATTAATCATTATTAATCGCCTTTTGAATTTGAAATAAACCATGTTAGCATATTTTTTTAAAATCTGAGTTCATCAAACTAGTATGAAACTGTTGTTGAAGGGAAAATATCTTTCGAATCTCAATCTGTATTGTTTTCTGAGTTAGTGTTTCTTTTCTAGGGCCGTCTCTTTGATCTGATTATTACACCCCAATATTACCCTGACATCGACACAATCGAGAAACTGAGAGCCAGTGGAATACCAATTTTGGCGGAGAAAGAAAATCACGCTAATCAAGAGAAGCTTATGCGGATATGTTCAGAACTTGATCATCTCTGTTCGAATTCAAATTCGACCAACTTAAATAATCTCAATTACAAATACGTTGAGAATACGCAAGACCTAATACTGACTCTAGATGAAAATACATACGCTTTTTTTGTAAGAGATGAAAACTTGTTCAAGTCGACCACAATTTTTCCATCTGTAAGGTCGATGAAATTTATCCGTTCTTTGATACACGAATGGACGTATATGATTACGAAGTGGTAAGTATAGTTAGTAGTAGGAGCAGAGGCGAAGCGTCTATGGCGACAATAACAGAAATATAAAAATAAATAATTTTAAATTTTGAGAGAAGAATTAAGTATTAGTAATAGTATACCGTTATGTTATCGGTACTAGTAAATGAGAAAGCTGAGAAATGGCAATGAAGCTCAAAGCTCGCAAAGGATTCGCCAGTGCTAGCGCATCGACTTGAGATCATGCCACGCTCACGGTGGCTCATCTAGCCGCTTCGTGCAGTGCTCCTTTTTTTTTTAATTTGTTGCGTCTACACCATGACGCAACGCGTCTCCAAGCCCCTTAAGGGGCGTTGAGCGCTTTGCACTTCTCGGAGTAATCCTCCATTAACGTGCTTTTACTTTTAATATTAGTCAAGTCTCGTCACGTCGCAGTCAGTCAATGCCTTTTATCCCTTCGGCCAGGGGCTCGACGGCGTTAGGTCCCGGGGTTCCTGGCCTGTCACCCAACCACGAACCCGCGATCTCGAATGCGCTTAACCTTCGTGACTTCACGAAGCGTCGTAAACGCATTCGGCTAGCGCCGCCGGCGAGGCACTCCAGTCATTGCTGCATTCGGAGAATCTCGGATGTGCAATGAACCATATAAGATTTATTTCGGCTAATTTCTACAAGTGAACAGAAGCTTGTGATTATTTGAAAATGTTTGCTTTTGATCATGAAACGAATACTTTTTCTAAGAACATTCTTGATAACTTGCATCTGCGATTTCTTACATAAATTTGGTCATTTCTATCTAACTTAACAACATATGATCTAGGTCTACTTTGGTCAACATCAATAATGGTCGCAGGTTCCCAAGTACTCTTCTCTGTTAACTGAACCATAACTTGATCATTTTTCTTTAGTTCTGTTAAATCTTTTGCATTCCTATCATAATATTGCTTTTCTCTTAGCTTTTTATCTTCATTCACCTTTTCGAACCTCACATATTTATATTTTGGCAAGAGCATTTCTTGGTTCGTTGGCAATATACCATTTAATCGTCTTCCGAACAATATTTCAGCAGGAGAAGGAAGACCTCTACCTAATGGCGTATTTCTATACTCAAGCAACGTAATGTACATATCCTTGTTGTCAAACAATGCTTTCTTTAAAAGTGACTTAATTGTTTGAACGTGCCTCTCAATTAGGCCATTGGACTGTGGATACCTTGGAGTGCTTGTCTTGTGCACAATTTCCCAGTCTTCTAAAAAAGTTTGAAACTTTTGATTCACGAACTGTACATCATTGCCTGTGTATAGAAGTTCCGGTTTACCATGCCTGGAAAATATCGATTTTACATGATGTATTACATTCTCATATGTAGTGTTATCATTCAAACAACATACTTCTGGAAATCGTGAATACGCGTCTACTATTAACAAATATTTCTTTTTATTAAGTTCGAACAAATCAGCTGCTATTGTGTGCCATGGTCGGTCAGGAATTTCACGAGTCATCATTGTTTCTTTCTGATTACTATTTTGGAAAGTTAAACAAGCTGGACAGTTCCTAACGACATCTTGAATTTCTTTGTCAATATTAGGCCAAAACACATTTCCTACTGCCCTTAAAATGGTTTTCTCAACTCCCATGTGGTTATAGTGCAATCTATCTATCATGTCTCGTCTCATGGTTTGGGGAATTACCAATCGATCTCCTCTGTAGATTGTTCCTTTGACTACAACCAATTCATCTTTGCAAAACCAGTATGGCTTGATATCGTCTTTTACCTGACCTTTGGAATTTGGCCATCCTTCCAGAATTACTGTCATCAAGTTTTGCAATTCCTCGTCTTTGGCTGTTTCTTCTTGAACTTTCTCGAACTTTTTTGGAGAAATATTGTGAAATAAAATAGAGTTCAACTGAGCATCTAAGTCATTTTCGTTGACTTCAAAATTTTTGTCATTATAACTGGCTCTTGATAGAGCATCTGCTAAATATAATTGGGATCCGGGTTTGTATTTTACTGTAAATTGGTATGGCTGCAAACTGATACGAAGGCGTTGTAGTCGCATCGGGGTTTTGTTTAGATCCTTTTTAAAGATTGACTCTAATGGTCTGTGATCTGATTCTACTGTAAATTCTTTACCATAAAGATATTGATGAAAACGTTGGCACCCGAATACAATAGCTAGCATTTCTTTTTCAATTTGTGCATAGCGTTGTTGTGTATCAGTTAAACATTTCGATGCGTACGCTACTGGTTTCCCATCCTGGATAACTACTGCTCCCATTCCGTCCCTTGAACTATCTACCGACAAAATTATCGGTTTCTTTTCATCATAGAATTGTAAAACAGGACTGGTTGAAAGTACTTCTTTTAACTGTATGAATTCTTTCTGGTGGGCGTCTGTCCACATCCAATGCACCTCTTTTTTTAATTTTCTCAAATTAGTACTGATGTCAGACAGATTGGGTATATACTTAGCTAAATATGTAATCATTCCCAAAAATCTGCTAAGCTCCGCGACATTCTTTGGTGTTGGTATCTGTTTTATTGCTTCCACTTTGTCTGTGTCAGCTTTAATACCATCAACAGAAATAACATGTCCCATGTACTTGACCTGATTACTACAGTACTGTATCTTGTTTGGGCTAAATCTTACACCTCTTTCTCTAGCTCTGTTGAGAACACGATTCAAAGTTTCATCGTGTTCTTTCTTTGTCTTTGAATATATAATGAGATCATCAATGTACACTTTTATGTTTGGAATATCTTCAAAGATTTCTGTGAAAGTTCTGTGAAAAATCTCTGGAGCTATGGACAATCCAAAT
>BLKR01008097.1:0-25977 GCA_011170035.1 Teleogryllus occipitalis
GGGGGGGGCAGAGACAGCGCAGGTGGATCGCCGCCAGGCGCGAGTGGGCGACTTGATATGAACGGAATATTCGCGACGCGAGGGCGCGGTGGATCTCTGTTATGAGCACGTCATGTTGAGCAAATCAGACTGCGAGTTAATATCGGAGTTGCGGAGCGGTAAATGTCCACCGGTCGTTCTCGCAATTTCCACATCGCCCTTTATCATGATAGTAGTTGGTGACAATAATCTGCGAAAAAGTATAAAGGGAGTTCATACGTTATTAGCTGCGTAGTTATTGTAGTGATGGCCATAGAAGGAAAGAGGAAACGCAATGAAGAACAATGAAATCAAATGTCGCAGTCTGCGAGGTCTTCTGCTCAGGGGAAGCTCTTGTCCACTGGGACTACCACCGCATTAATCTATCACACAGTTGGTTTTGATTTTCATTCTCAACTTGCCAATGGTTTTTCAATAGAGTTTTTCAATTTTCTTCGTGTTAATAATATCTACCTTATATTCAATCACGACCTCATCTTTAGTCTTTCCTTATATATCTCGTAAGTAGTACAGCAAGATATCTCCAAGGATATTTACAAAGCACTGTCATGGCCCAAGTGCGCCCATTCTTGTAAAGTTTATCGGATGACCATTAGCTTTGAGCACTCTTCCCTCGGTGACCCGATTTACTTCACTGATTCTATCGATAGGCATGGTTTCCATTGGAGCGTTCGAAGGGAAGTCGTTGCAGTAGCAGCTGCATAGATTGCTGTAATTAATTTATGATACATTTATTGGATTAAGAACGTTCGAAGCTATACACTTGCAATAATACGAATTACCTGTCCCCCGAGTGTGGGTCAGTGGAATTTCAGCTCCCATAAAGCGCACTCAAGGGAGTCCTGTATCGCCTTTTGTGAGGGCGAGATGAGGCTTGCGATGGAAGGCTGACGGCATGAAGGGAGGGTGAGTATTTATAACCTCTTGAGGCCGCTCCACCGCAGCCCGTGAACGGCAACGGCAACGCGAACGGGAACGAAAAGAAAGTTGAAAGTCGGACATCTCAGGCAGGCGTTCACAACACGCCGAGAACGCAATGCTTGACGGGAATGGGGACGAGAGGGATGGTCGACGTATTGTCTTGGCCCAGGAACGGGAAGCCTTCGACCAATGAAGAACAGGAAATGGCGGCGACGCTTTCCAGCTCATGGAGCGCGCGACCTGTGTGCGGCAGTGATCTGGAGCGGTATTGAGAGTGTAGGGCGATATTGAGGTTAGAGTGTGGATTTGCGAGGTTAGGGTTTGAGGCGGGTTTTGCTAGTCGTTGTTGAGTTGTTTTTAGGTCTTGTCCGTAATCACAGTCTGCTTTACTATCCATATTACTATTTTATTCCTAGGGCTTTTATCCAGCCGACAGCCGGTTGCCCTTTACGTCCCGAAGAAACGCATACTCAACCATACACTAGACAAACACTTGCGGGCTCCTCTGATCTGGGGTTAGCAGAACGCGAGGCCCTCCGCGACAACACATACATACAAAGTCAAGGGACAAACAGCCATGCCCAAGGCGGGACTCGAACCCGCGACCCTTCGGACCAAAGCGCTGAGTCGGTACTCGCTCTTAGCCACTTCAGCCATCCAGGTCGGCTCCATATTACTACTTAACATTAATTCCTGTGCTCGCCTTCGCGTTGGCGTTCCCGTTCGCGGGTTGTGGGGGAGCGACCGTCGAGACCTTCCAGGCCCAGCGTTATTTGTGCCAGAATAGGACGTTTCCTGAAAGTGCTCTGTGAAACATAGTTCATGTGAAATAACATGCTCTGACCCCTGACAGAGCATAGCAATAGCAATGGAAGCAGTGAACGGAAACTCGCTGACGCAGAACTGTTTATATGATCCAAGTGAAATTGAGGCGTTGCTTTGACGTATTTGTTTATTTCACCAGTTTATATGAATGTCAGCGAAAGGTCATAGAACAACAACAATCAAAGTCAGGCAATACTATTGACTTCTAGCAAAAAAGTCATCTTTTTAGAACATTATACTGTAACAAACTAAAACAGTTTGGAATTATTTCATTTTGTTAAAAAAATAATATGTTCATGATGGCCAAAAATGTAAATCTATTTATATATTGTCTATCGTGTTTTTGTCGTGATCATATTTGTCTTGATGTTGTATTTATAGTGTATACTATTTATTTATTTTTCTACTAAAAATGAATCCATGAAGGACTGAATGGCCAGGTCCTGCACATGCCAATGTAAAACTCTGTCAAAAGATTTGCTTATTGTTCGGATGTAACGGATTGCAAAACAAATATGTAAAATGAAAAATAAAATAAAACTGTCGATCAAGAAAAATAAGCTAATGCATCTAGCACACTACGCTACTGAAATTCTAGTTTCAGTTTTCAGCTATCCTTTCTATTCATTTCATAATATGTTTATACAAAAAAGATTTATACAACATGCTTGATCCTGCTTTATTATTTTCGTACAAAATTTTAAAACTCGCTCTAACGTTTCTAGTTTTTGAAATACGAGCTACTTACGCAACAAAGCAAACCATTAGAAACTACTTGCTTAAAATACTATTTCTCAGACCTTTACAAGATAATCGTTTCTTTGTGGTTGTGCTTCTTTTTTATTATGATGAAATTACTCCACTATGTAGATATACAGCCGTAAGAAGACATGATTCAGAATCGATATGTAGATTCACACTCTAGGAAATCGGAAGGCGTTTATGATATTGATTGACATGTTTCCATTTCAGAGCATTCAGTTCTTTATACTACTTCTTACAAATTTGTGAACTATGTAAATTTCAACGATGAATTTTTTTCATAAAAATACAGAGTGAATTCCTCTTGTAAACGTCAGCACAGCTATAGAAAATCGAAATAGAAAATGCAGCGAGGAATGTTAAAAAATAATAAAAAAGTACGGATTAAAATCTGGCCTAGTAGTTTTGGCGAAGTCATCCTAGCGTTTTTGAATGTATAAGAAATCCTACTAAAAGGAAATTTTCATTTATTTAAAAGTAGCTTCAATTTCTGCCTTGATACATTTTTTCTCCCATTTTTACTTAACGATGCAGTCCACAAAGGAATATTCTAAAATTCGCGGAGCAGCAAAAAAAAGTATCCAAAAACGCGAATTATGTCACAAAGTTCTCTTTGATTAACGAGCTTGTGCTAACTTGGTAATAGGGCAGAAATTCATCGGCCAAATACATCTAACTACTGGCGCTGTAATACCGCAGTATCACTGAACACTCGCCATGTAATAACGGTTAAAATTTCCAGTTTTACTGGTGACGATGGCATTTTCCTCTTCACAGTCAAAGGGCAGGACAGCCATTTACACATACTAAAAATTCTCCCTTTCACGTATCTTCCAGCGTGTCGCGCCCGTTGCACGAGAAATGCGATGAATTATAGTTCCCTCCCCGAGCGCGCGGGCGCCATCGTTCCGGCCATGCCCAGAGCTTTGTTTCGGCGGCGTCGATCGGATGGACGCGCGAAAAATGCGCCTTTCACAGCGAGTCCATGCATTCAATCAATGCCAACATGCAACATTACATGTGTCCACGGCCCCTCACAGCCCATGATGGGCGGTCGTGGGCGGTCGTGGGCGGTCGTGGGCGGTCGTGGGCGGTCGTGGGCGGTCGTGGGCGGTCGTGGGCGGTCGTGGGCGGTCGTGGGCGGTCGTGGGCGGTCGTGGGCGGTCGTGGGCGGTCGTGGGCGGTCGTGGGCGGTCGTGGGCGGTGACGGGGCGGGCGGGCGGGCAGGTGCTAATGTTATGGTCGAGTGCAGCGATGGCAGATACGGTCCGCGTTTGGGAGGCGCTCGCACATCTTTCTGGATGCCCTGATAATAAACGCGACTGAGGATGATAACTTCTCTCCAGAATATAAATTGCATGGGAGCACTCGTGCGTCGATTCAATTTTAAGGAAAACGCATATGCTTGCATCACGGGAGATACTACTGTGTACTCGTGCAATTTTTGCTGTCGAATAATTTTTGAACCACCGTTTTAACTCTTTCTTTTTTGTTGCTGTTTTTTTAATCATCGCGTAACTTTGGATGTGCGAAAATATATACTTGCAAGACAAGCCAATTCCTGATTTTTTCCTGGAAAATATTCTGTCGTAAACCTGACAGATCAGATATTCTTTACTTTCAATTTCGCTGAACTGATCAATAGGCTACGTACCACAAAACGCGCCGATACAATGGCGATGTTGAAGATCTTAAATCATAGTGCCAATATATATGCAAATTGCATATGCGAATTAGCATAACGCAAAAATATAATGCAAATTAGAATATTACATTTTTACACGGTAAGAGTTCCACATATTAATAATAACCAATAATGATTTAGTCTGTTTTATTTTAGACTTACAAATATAGAAATGTCTGTTAAGGATAAAAGATATGATAAAGTTATCTATATCATTAATTTCCATGAGCGCAGAAATAGAAAGAAACCATGAAGCTTCCGGCAATGTGAAAGGTTTCTCCGGTTTTGTTAGATAACCAGGAAGTGATCAAAGATACCAAAACACAAAAGAGTTTCGATTATGACTGAAAAATCCAAATCTTTGATGGTATTATCCAGCCTATTCTCATATTGAGCGTGTGAATTAATTATCGGTGCATCATTGCTTAGGAGCTTCTCGGCGGGCAAGTGGTAACTTATTCTGAATCCCGGGTGCACGGGTTCGATCTATGATAAGGTGCGAGGATTTCAGAAGGGCGGAACATCCCACAATGGCCAAATAAGGCAAAACCTAGGCCATATACGTAAAAGTAGAATTTTCCTAGTTTTGAAAAATGCGGGAAGAACTTTCTTTTTGGCGGCATTATTTGTCGCAATGACCGTGACTACTTTTCTAAATACGAGTAAATATTTTATCTACTTATAATTTTTATTTCACAGGATTACAATATTACATTGCATGACTAAAGCCTAAAGCATTCTCTACTGCAAGTTTATTATTTGATCTTTTACACAAGTACAAACCGTGAAATAATTTTATTCAAGTATGGAACTTCTATTATCTTATAATATAGCTTGAACAATGTCAGAACATTACACAAACTACATTCCTATTTTGTGTGATTCAGGACGCTGCCTTTTCTTAAGTAGCAATGCAATATCCATTAAGTGCTCAGTGATGAACAAAGCTGAGACCTGGGTCCAAAGTACCTCCAAACAATTTGCCAACCCCCTGCTAACATGTCCGCTGCTTCTTTACCAATTCCAATCCGGCTGATCATCACGATGCCGGGCTAGTCATTACAATCATAAACGCAGCCTTGAGCTGCTTCGCCCTCGTGCCCGTACGCTGGGCATTGCTGTCCTCGGAAGGGCGGAGCTGGGAGGGCTCGCTCGCCGGCAGAGGTCGCCTAGCCCTGAATTAATTAGAGGCCGGACCTCGACCCTCCCCGATCTGCCCCATCCCTCCTCATCTGTAGCGAGATGCACGTTCATCTGTACACGAGGAGGGCTGCTGTCGTTGACATTGTTCTAAAACTACTCGTATAAATCAGTTTTAAAATAGCTCTGATAATATTCTGGGTATTTGCCATTATTGATTGTTTACACTATAATCGAATGGTTTACGGATGAAATGGTAAAAACATGCGTACGTGATCGGAAACGGCGGAGCATAGAAGCGCACGTAAATTTATGCGCGTATCTGTAAAATATTATCATGTACTTTAAATAAGTAAATTATGCAAGTTATAAAACTATACTAGTTATATATAGTTATAAAAGTAAATGACAATATTAACATATGTCCTTTTTCTTAGACATTAAAACGAATAGGTTAATCATAACACATGTTTACTTCATTCTTCCCTTTTGCGTACATTTCTTACATCTAGTATCAATATTAAATGGTTGTCAAAATGCTATTCCCCGAAAGTGAAGTGTGACTTAAAATCTTCCGAAATATTTCAGTAATACATAGTTCAAGGGAAAATTTTTTTATCTCGACAATTCAATATAAATGGATAATATTAAAATTAAGCCCTCAATTTAAAAGGAAATATCTGTTCTTTACAATGAGCACTTTATCTGATTCCTTAACATTTGCCCAACAATGCCATTCCACACTGGTGCCCGAAACACACCAACCGAGGGTTCAACCCCAGACATCACATCATTGCAATGGAATTACAAGAAAAACAGTATAAATTTAAGAACTAATGCTACATTATTTATCCATATATTTTATATCACACTCAGTAAATTTCAGGCAATATGTGGATCAGTATAAAACTTCCAAAGTACTAAGCAAGGAAGGACACAGAAAAGACATTTTACAAGGTAATGGCGGTTGCTGTACTTTAATATGGTTGCAAACATTTGAGTAAATCGCTCGTACAGAAGAAAGAATTAAAGGCTGTTGAAATGATATTTCTGAGATCTATTGCAGAATATATGCATTTAGATCACATAAGAATCGAAGACATCAGAAAGGAACTGAAAATGTTCATCCTAAATATGAGAATTCAAGAGCAAAAAGAGAAATAGTTCTATCGTATCCAAAGGATGACTAGTGAGAGACTGTCAAATAACCTCCTCTACCATAGCATCCCCACGAGAATCCAAGTAGACCCAGAAGAAGATGGGGAGACGATCTTGGTGACAAACCAGGCCAATCGGTTTAGTCTATGCTGGTGATGATTATAATGATATCATTTGTTATATCATTTTCTGGGCGCTTGTGTTAAAATATTTTCATTTTTTGAAGTATATATTTTGGTATTCTGTACTTGTGCTTCTTTCTGTGATGATATTGATGGACGTTTTTGAAGAAGTACTTCAAATGTCACTATGTTGCTTGAAAACATACCTACATCGAAAGGTAATAAAATGTGATTTCAACTTGAATATAGGTAGACCTGCCCATCACTTCTAAGGTTCCAATAGTTGCTTAACGTTGAAACAGTAACTATCTACCTGCACAAAGAGGAAAAAATTAGTCTGGGGTTCATTACTGACGCCAGCCCCAATGTTGGTGTTACTGTTATTGATAAATGTTGAAACCAGATTAGTAGTGCAACAACATAGTATATACGTTCTTGTAAAAAACAATAAAAGATGTTAATGTTCGTAGACCCACTAAATGAAAAATGAATGATTTTATTGGTTATATTTACGATTCATTTTTATTTGATTGATTGTTTGATTGATCGATTGATTGATTGTTTGATTGATCGATTGATTGATTGTTTGATTGATCGATTGATTGATTGTTTGATTGATCGATTGATTGATTGTTTTTGTTTGATTGATCGATTGATTGTTTTTGTTCGATTGATTGATTGTTTTTGTTCGATTGATTGATTGTTTTTGTTCGATTGATTGATTGTTTTTGTTCGATTGATTGATTGTTTTTGTTCGATTGATTGTTGTTGATTTATCTTGGGCACGGTTTTCCTTGGGAGGTAGCGGTTATCCCCCCTCTAGCTGGATGCCGAGATCCGGCGCCGACATACCGTAAGGTAGCGGGTTCTCCCTCACCAGGTATCTCCCAACTGCGGGGAAGCGCCCCAGCCGGGACAAACTAAGTTCCCGACCGGACTCTTGGCATGTTTGGTAGTGTATGCATGTCATTGTCTTTAAGTAAGGGGGCGAGTATGGAAAAAGAGGAAGGAAAGGTCGCGAGCGGTCCGTGGCCCATTTGTTAGGGTCCTGGGCCGGCATTCGCCTGGTGTTGATCGGAGAAACCACAGAAAACTACCGATCAGAGCGACCAGCCGCTAGAATTCCCTTCCTGACAGCGGCTGAATTCGACGTAGCTATGTAACCAGTGCCGAAAATCCTGCTATAATCGGGAATAGAACCTAGGATCTCTTGGTCAGAGGCACTACACATCTCAGACATCAGTTGATGTGCTGAGCCACCTCTTCGGGTGTTTTATTCGAGACCGCAAATGATTGACACGTTTAGTAGAATTAGTTACTCCATTTTTTAATTTCTGCTATCACCTTATATTTATCGCCTCCTATATTATTTCAGTAGTATACGTGCCTTTTGCGGCTCTCACACGGAACCAATCTTTATAAAAGAGGTCTCAAAAGAAAGAATTTCACGGAGACGTGACGAATTGCACTTTGTCTTTTAAAATATGAAGGATTTGTTTAAATAAACGTATCTAAATATTCATGTCAAATGCAACCCGCAACACCCTGCCGGATTATATCTCGTTTAATAACTCTAAAAACGAAGCGTTTTAGGGCCTTAAAAACTAAAATTTGGAGGTCAAAGGCCTCACAGAAACGTTTGTTACACCATATTCTACGGCACAAGATCTTCCCGAACATTCTATTACGTTTGCTGGGTCGATGCTTTTCAATTCTACCTCACCTGTTCAGGCTTATAGAACATGCAAATTTATGTAAAATTAAACTAATTAATGGATACTCTAGGCGACTCAATTACACGGGCGTACCTCTCTGCTCGGTAATAACGTTAAATAAGAATAGTTTGTATTAACAAGGATGTATTGTATTGTTATCAATTACAAGATGACATATAGAACAAGTGACGGAGGATAACAGATTTGAAGAAAAAATATTTATTACATACTTAATATGGTTATGAAAAGATAGGGAAGAGGGTGGGGCTTAAACATACGAGAGTTCCCACACGGGTACGTTAGGAATAATAAAAAAAACTCTCCTAAAAACGATGTTATTAAAAAAGAGTTAGAAACGGTCTGTAGCACGCGAGTCTGTCACGTAATCCAGATGGTACACAACACATTTTGAAAACAACCTTCATTGTATCACTATTCCTATGCAAGACATACCAGACATTTCTTGCGCTCACAAAGAAATTTTATTCATCACTTTTCAGATTAGTACTGACGCGAGATCTGAGGCAACGAACCTATTAACATGTTCTGTTCAAATGACAACAAAGATATTTTTTGAATTGACAAGAGAAAACTATTCTGTTGCATTCATCACTGACGTATATTCGCGGAATTTTCGTGCGAAAAGTATGTCCAAATAGAGGTACTGGTAAGGTGATGAGCAATAATGGTATCGCACTTTTTCATTTCAAAAAACAAGAAGCAATGACATGCTGATTAAAGTAACCGTTTCAAATTCGGTCTCGTCTGGTAGAAGTTTCTATAGCGACACGTTGCGAAGTACCATCACTTTTACTTCCACACCATTTAAAATTACATAATTAATTTAGGAGATGTAATCGATTTTACTAAATTTATAGGAGATATTTGCAAAACTACATGAAAGTTTTTTAGATCATGGTTTGGACTGCTGGACATGCTGAATGGTCTCGTATAATTAAGTTTCGTTTGAAAGAAGGTTTTGAGAAATTTGAAATAAAATAATATTTTGATTTTTAAGAATTCAAAAGTATTTTTGAAAATCGGATGTACATCACATTTTGATTAGCAAGTAGCAGTGCAACAGAGGTGGAACAGAGACTTATATCCCACATAAAATATAGGAGTTCACTGTACGGTTGTGGCGTGGTTAACTTTTCACGTCGCGTCGTGACTCATCTAAAACTTCATTACATCCCGAATCAATCTTATATATCAACATAGCACATCCTTTATGGCCGATATTTTTCATTATTTGTAGAGCACACAGAATAATACTCCTGTCAATAAAAACGAAAAGACAGAAGATGACATTAAAACGTAAGCCTCTACCTTTGGCGACGAGGGCAGAGGCCCAATTTTTTTAAATTTTATTTTCTTATATAGCGAAAAAGCGCTTTACAAGATTGAATATGAACAACAATCTAGGAAGCTTAGTACTATTACATGAGAGCGACAATACTCCTACTGAGAGACCTCCATAGTCAAATTTTGTATGCGGTAAAGTATGAGAAAATAGGCTAATTACGGGAAGAAAAGAAAGTAAAAAGTAAGTTAGTAAAATCATGCATTTCTCTTTAGGGTGATTTAAATTTTTCCTTTGGGAATCTAGATTTGATTCTTCGATGTTGGTTATATGTTTTTTCTAGGTAGAATAAAAAAGTTGCAGGGGAGGATGGTAAGGAATGAAAAAAAATGTTTGATGACTGATATAATCATCAATCGTATGGAGAACAAACTCTCTGTGGAGTTGCCCAAAAATGAGAATGAAATTCCTGGTAGCTTATTGTTAATTAATAATAATGCTTTCATATTTTCTATAAAATAATTTAAAGAAAAAATGAAGAACATGGAAAGAAAGTTTTAAAAATGAGTTTCATATACCAAAATTTAAAGGACTTCTTTAGAATTCATGGGGCCGTTTTGTTTTCAAGAAACATCTTCTGAAAAAAATTGCTTCGACCCATTTCGGAATTACTAATATTCACTGATGTATGTTAGACGAATTGACATACGTTTAATGGACACTCAATTTCACGTCAGGGACACGCACAATGTTCTTGAAAAATTCAAAGTTGTATTTTCCCTCTGAAAGGCTTAAACTCAGCGATGTCGCTTTCCGCTGAACTCTGTTGTAAAAACAAGCATAGTAATGCAAGTAAGAAGCGAAGTTCTGAAAATACTGTAGCACGTCTGCGGAACGAAGGTAACTTGCCCCTGAAGCTCCAAGTTAATCCACCTTTCGAGCACAACAATGTTGGGTAAAATGCAACAAAGACGCCCACAAAAGCACTTCAGGTGGCCTCCCCCTCCCCACCGCTTTAGGCCCCGAGAGACGTGCGTCGCACAGAAGACATGGTGCGGAGGGACGGAGGGCGGGCGGACGGAGGGCGGGAGAGGAGGGCGGGCCAGAGGGTGGGCGGGGGCGACGTGAGCGGAATGGCAGCGTAAGTGGCTAGCGCTCCCGCCCAGAGCGCCATCAATTGATGTCACTGCAGCGCCTCTAACCGGGGGCTCCCGACCGACCGGATTTTCGACACCAACTACATAGCTAGACCCAATTTAGCCACTCTCTGAAGCAGAATTATAGCGGCTGGCTGCTCTCATACGTAGTTTTCCGTGGTGTCTACGATCAGAAAATCAAGCGAATGCCGGATTAGTGCCCCAACAAAGGGGGCACGAACCGTGCGAGAATTTTCCTTCCTCTTCCTTGTCCTATTCTAACCCCTGACTTACACTCACTCTCACATCCACTTCTCTACCATATATGCCGGGAGAGCAGTCGGTTGCTTAGAGCTTGTCTCGGCCAGGAAACTAATTAGGTCACATCTAAAACGGATGACCCCTTAGTAGACTGTGAATTGTAAAAGTATTCTTTTGAAAAGTTTATATTACTCTACAAAATTCTTGTCACATCTCGGGCATGAAAGGTCTTCATCCCACTTCGTTCTTAAATACATGGCGAGGGAGGGATGCTGTTGCTCTTTTTTCGCGAAACATGGGTCTATGACGCCGAATATGTTTCCTTATGCTGTTCCTCTTAATTCCCCTCGCAAGAATATGGGTCCATCCGTGAGTCCTCTCAAGTTCCCGAACTTCCAAGCTTACGTTAAGCTAACTCAAGTTAAATGAATGAAGCAACTACAGCGTTAATAAGCACGAGCACCACTCTCCATGTCCAGAATTCTAAAACCATAATTGCTAGAGAAGAAGGTGGATCAGATCTCTAAATCAGATGAATGGTTTAGCTCCTAGAGTTGTTCAGAGACTGACGGACGGAGAGAGACGCACGGACAGACGAACGGACGAACGTGCAGATGTTTTGCAGTTGTTCAATTTTTTGGTATCAAGGACCCTCAAAACATGGATTCTGGCTACACCACGTGTTAGAGGATTTTTGTTTCTAAATTTAGCAACTGGATTTATCCACCTTTTACACTTGTTACCAGGATCCTATAATAAGAGTTTTGACGAAAATTCGTCGTTCTTTCGCGCAGTTTGACATAACTTTCTCTCTACTGCGTGAGCGGAAGCGAAAAATTCAAAACTGTGCCGTGGTCCGTCGTTAACCCTTGATATGTGATTGCTAAACTTGATGGGTGGAAGTCATTTTGAAGATAATTTTTTTTTAGGAAAAGGGAGACTGTTACTGTAGTGATTTGTTTTTGTAATAATATTTGATGACTGATTCCTGTTTAGTTGACGTCCTCTAAGATATTAGTGAGACTCCACAAGTGAAAATATTTCATAAGGACTTGACATGTGTAAAAACAGACTCTTTAGTTCTAAATTCTCCTATTTATATGCAGTACACTTCGACCTTAATACCTTCAAACGAACGCTTTTTGTTTGTTAAGCATCATGATTTGCTGCATTGCTCTTAAATAAAGCGGACGGCTAAAAGTATCCTGCATTTTTAAAGAGGCTTTTAAAAGGTCGTCCGCAGGGTTTTTGCCAGAAATAAATCCATAACCTTTTCTCTTGTAAATTTTCGTTCTGAATTTTTTTCATTGCAATTGCTAGAGCGGTATTAACATGGGTAGTTGGTTTTATAGAATAGTTCTAGGAGATTACAAGATATATGAAACACCTCATAACTGCAGCGTTCACTATATTCTGGGATTTTCCTCTTAATACAAAATGAAACAAATAAATAACGCTCTAAACAAACACCGAGAGGTAGATGAAGGGCCATGTTGTAAATATCCTTGCAGAAAACAAGGGAACCTAGTATTTTGAATATTGTAGTCCTTGCGTCCTTTTAGCTGAAGTTCAAACCTTATCGCGTAAGTCTATTCTAAGTAAGTATATTCCTTCACGTAACACACTAGGGATAATAGCCTAAATGAACACAACATACATACATATATATTTGATTGATTGATTGTTAGTGATTCCGGGGGCGCGTCAACTACTGAGGTCATTAGTCTCGTCAGTGTAGTGCTTATTTTTTTCATCAGGAGGTGGCGAGAATGTTTTCTTTCGGATAGCGAGATCCGGCACCGACCTACCGTCGACTAGCGAGGTTCTTCTCCGCGGGGTATCTCCCACCAGCGGGGCACCGCTCCAGCCGGGACAGGTTCTAAGTCCCCAACCGGTCTCCCGGCATGTGTGGTAATGAAGTGCATGTTACTGTAAGTGTGTGTATGTGTGTGTGTATAAGAGGTGAGGATAGGACAAGAAAGAGGAAGGAATGATCGCGCGCGCTCCGTGATCTGTTTGTTAGGGTACTGCTTCGGCATTCGCTTGGTGTTGATCGGAGAAACCACGGAAAACTACCGATCAGAGCAGCCGGTCACTAGAATTCTCCCCCAGACTGGCTGAAAGGCTAGTGTTGAAAATCCTGCCACCGTTGAGACTCGAACCTATTCCACCGTTCCCTATTCCATTCTAAGAATAAATAGACAGAACAAGAGAATGTCGCTTGAGTAAAGGAGTAAATATGCCACCAATCACGAAGCAAGAAGAAGCAGAGCCCCTTGCTGAACAGAAAAATAGAAGTAAGTGATCAGTCATTGAAGTATGATTTATGAGTTCGTAGTGACATGCAAGCGAAATAATTGAGAACAAGCCCGGATTTGACGAATCAAAAAATTATATTCAAGCTAATAAGTGCAACAAGCAAAGCTCCAAGTCCAAAGGAACTGTGACGAGATATTTGAACTAGAAGAACCCATCAAAGCCGAAAAACGAAGGAAAACCACACTCCGAGTAATCCTCAAATGGAAATCTGACAGCCCACGAGGAGTCGACTATTATTGTATCAGTAGGACCTAAATTTGTTTTTCATAGTATTTTGTTATTTTATCATTTGTATGTATTATGTTCACTAACTAAATGGTAGTAGACCACCGAGTCAATCTCAACCATCTCGCTATTCACTTGTGTATTTTTGTATTTCATTTTATAATATTTATCTCAATTTAATTATCTGGTGAAGGTTAGATTAGGAGAAAACTTATACTGTAATCCAATCACAGGTGTATTAGTTTTTAGAAAAAAAAGGACCAAACACATTAGGACTACCTAAATGCGACTGTAAGGTGGAGGAGCGGTGGATAGGGGCGAAAGCCTAGGTGCCGCCACTCCCTCACCAGCTGGACTGCCGCTCGCAGTCATTCTGTAATAAGATATTTGAACAATAAAACAACAATAGCCCAGGAGGAGTAACGACGCCCTATCATCGCCATACTAATTATAAACAGGTGGGAACAGTGCTGGCGCTCTCTTTTATTAGAATTACTTACCAAATGTGGTAAAATCGAATAACAAATCATATTCGAATAGAGCAGTCAATCGTTTTCTTTTCTTATAGAATATCCGTATGATTGTGCTCTTTGTATATCGTAACTCTGCGATTAGTTCTAAGTACTGTCAAAAAATCTATGTTTTTGTGGGTACAAAGGACAAAAATCTCAAATTTCAAAATAGAATTTGGATGCACTCTGCAGTTGCAGTCCATTGCCTGCGGCACTGCGACCACGTCATATCTCTGCAGCTGGCCGTCAGACTTGTAGTGAGCTCGCTATTCGCAAATGACGTCCCGAATACACAAGCCTGGAAGAACGTGCGCCCAAAGTTCCAATTTTTTGTGTCGAAATTGGAAGTTTAAAAACATTCTAAGAAAAAGTATGCTTCGGAGGCTAATTGATGAATTTGTTTCAGGGCGCGACAACTGCTAAGGTCATTATTTCTATAAATGTAGTGTTTACTTTTCGTTTGTTTCCGGACCCGTCAACAGCTAAAGTCACAAATCCCGTAAGTATAGTATATGTTCTTTATCGCAGAAGATGGCGGTAATCTTCCCTTGCTGAATGGCGATGTCCATTACCGACCTACGTGTCAGCTTGCGGTTTTTTTCAAACAAAGTTTCTCCCACAAGCTCTAAGATCCCGACATGGGTATCCCCGGGCATGTGTTAGTGTAGTGCATGTAAGATAAGTGTGCGAAGATGCAGGTATGAGGAATTAGGTGAAGATAGAACGAGGAAGAGGAATAAAAGATTGCGCACGGTCCCTTGCCCATTTGTTAGGGTACTGCTCTGTCATTCTTCTGACATTGATCGGAGAAATCCCGGAAAAGACCGATCAGAGCAGCCCGTAGCTAGAATTATCCTCCAGACAGCAACTGAATTCGACCTAGCTGTATACAGCTAGCTATAGCTAGTGTCGAAAATTCTGTCACCGTCGGAACCGTAAGACGTCCCGGTTAGAGGCACTGCCGTGAAATCAACTGACTATCGTCTGTCGAGTTGTTCTAACTTAGTTCAGACTCACATTCTGGATGGACCGGTCAGTTATCTCCCCTCCCTCTTTCTACTGCTTGCTGGCCAACCCTCTCTCACCCATTCCAAGCAGATGTCTACCAAACTGCTCACTCCGTAGTTGATTTAGCCGCTCTCCCTCCTGGCATCTGCCAACTCTCTCGCAGACTCGACGCCCCCGCGCGCTCGCCCGCCCCCGCCGCGCCGCGTGGCAATGCACTCGCCCTCCCTCCGCGCCCGCTGATTGGACAGGGACACCGAGATCGATTCCAGAGCGGCTCGGCGCCGCGCGCCTCACGGTAAATGTTTAACCAGTCTTCGCGGGTGGTGGATGGCCCGCGCGATAATGGGTCCGGCACCTCGCCGGCGGGGCGCGGCGGGGCGCCCACGCGCCACACGTGGTTGCGCACGGCTGACGGCGCTTGTTGCGTGCCGGCCTCACGCGAGCACGCATCGCTGAGCGCCCGAAGCAGAAACACCGGGAGAGCTGGCGCAGTGCATCGACTGATGTCACTGCAGTGCCTCTGACCAGGAAGTCCCTAGGTACGAGCACTAATGGTAGCTGGATTTTCGACACTAGCGAGGTAGCTGCGTCGAATTCGGCCGCTGTCTGGAGGAGAATTCTAGCGGTCGGCTGCTCTGATTGGTTGTTTTCCGTGGTTTCTTCGATCAACACCAGGCGAGTGCTGGAGCAGTACCCTAACAAATGGGTCCCGGACCGCGCGCGAACTTTCCTTCATCTTCCTTGTCATATTCTCACCCCTTACTGACACACACACTACCATGCAATACACTACCACACATACCGGGAGACCGGTCGGGAGCTTCGTGCTCGTCATGGCTGGGGCGGTGCCACGCAGGTGGCAGGTATCTGGCTGTGGTAAAGCCCGTTAGCCGACAGTAGGTCGGCGCCGGATTTCATCATTTAGCGGGGGAAGATCGCCGCCATCTCTCGAGGAAACAACATGCGCTATAGACGGGACTAATGACCTTAGCAGTTGACGCACCTGCAATCAATCAATACTTTCCGCGTGATCGGCGGCGCGAGAACGCATCACTGAGCACACCAAGCGGAAAGACCGGGAGAGGTGACTAAGGGCATCGACTGATGTTTCTGCTGTACCTCTGACCTGGAGATCCTAGGTTCGCGTTTCGACGATGGCAAGATTTTTGATACCAGCTACATAGCAAGGTCAAATTATTTCGTTCGCGTGCCTTGTCCTATCGTCACCCCTTACTGACACATACATGCACTACCCTATCACACACGCCAAGAGACTGGTCGGGAGCTTAGAGTTGTCCGGCTGGGGCAGTACCCCCTGGTGGGAGATACCTGGTTGGGAAAACATTTAGCCGACGGTAGATCGGCGACGGATCCAGCGGCGGAAGATCACCGCCCCCTCCCGAAGGGAAAACATTCCCTACACACACGGGACTAATGACCTTAGCCGTTGATGCACCCGGAAGAATCAATCAATCAATCAATCAATCAATTCCGCGTGATCGGTTGTCCGAGAACGCATTGCTGAGCGCTCGCTGCAGAAAGCTTTTGGAAGGCCGGCAGCGACCTCTATTGCGCACCAGAGCCTCCGCCAGACGGGAAACGTTCAACACCAAACTGCTTTGTGAACAACGCAGCCCTCTTAGAAAACCAAGGCGCTTTTTGGATTCTGGTACAACTCCATTTGAATGTATTATGAGACAGGTGCATCGATTTTGAGAGTTTTGAATAAGTGCACGCTTCTGCGGAGCAGAACATGGAGTTAAATCCCTTTGATTAATAAGTGGAGTTGAACCAATACTAAAAGTACCCCCTCTACATCATGCCTTTAGCTATAACTAGATCATGGGGACTCCAGCGAGTATATTTATTTTAAAAAGTTTTATTTGTGCTTTGCAAGTTCATAATGAAAATAAAATTTAAATATTTGGCAGTTGACAGGCTCGTCCGCTTTCTAGAGTGGAAAGTTACATAAAAAAATCGATTAAAATATGTTTAATTTTTTTCATAGCAAAATTAGTTTTAATTGTCATTGATAAATTCTTTCGTAAAAATGTATGAACTACCTGCCGGAAAGAAAGTATAAAACTTAACAGATTTTCACCAATGTACACATAGATTCATTGAAACCATAAAAACACGTTTTCTAGAATTCATCCAGAATATCCTAAAGGGACCCGACTAAGAATAATGCCAATCAATTTGTATTGTCGTGAGGAATCGAATCAGCTTTTGAGCACCTTGACAGGTGCTGTATGTCACAAAAACGCGTTTAAGTGGTTTGAAAACACATATTACCTGTTTCAGCGAAATATCTTAGAATTCTCTCGGTGAATTCGACTAAAAATTGATCAGTTCTCTTCCAGGAGATCGAGACGTGTCCAATGATACCTCATATGTCTTCATTAGTGGACCGGAAGTGGTCTAACCGAGTGTCGGACAGACGGACGGACGGAGAGACGGACGGACGGAGAGACAGATGGACGGACGGAGAGACAGACGGACGGACGGAGAGACAGACGGACGGACGGAGAGACAGACGGACGGACGGAGAGACAGACGGACGGACGGAGAGACAGACGGACGGACGGAGAGACAGACGGACGGACGGAGAGACGGGCGGACGGAGAGACGGGCGGACGGAGAGACGGGCGGACGGAGAGACGGACGGACGGACGGACGGACGGACGGACGGACGGACGGACGGAGAGACGGATGGATGGAGAGACGGACGGACGAGCACAGTTTACACTATTTAAGAATAATGCATTTCATTAACTACTAAACAAGTACCGACTATTTACAGCAAAGGGATATCTTTTTACTTTGAAATTCCAGAGTAACTTTAAATATTTAGTATTATACCTACTTCAATCAACAAATATGTTTCAGCATTGAACTAGTACATTTCATTCGAAGTTAAAATGCTTGTACATCGGGAATACAAAATTTCCAAGTGTTTTATGGACACTATTTATATTCACTAAAACGACGTTTTCTTATTTCTTCGTTCTCTAGCCTTTCTGCTTTTTTCTTGTGAGAAGTTATTCTAATTGGTATATTTGTTCAGAAAAATTTTCTTGAAACTTATTTTGAAACCTACTAAAGCCTAGTTACAAATTATTGGAAAGAAACCCTTTTGAGAACCAATATTAATTTTATTTTAAAGAAGATACGATTGGGAGAAAACTTCTTAATATAACATTGTTGAATTAACCATAGTTAAATGTATTTTTGTATACTAGAACTATACAAACATTTTTTGTTTTAGGAAATCATTAATAAAGTGATATTTTATTGAAAACAAGAAAATGCATTTGCCATTTCTGGCTCCCTGTAATTGCTACACGACATACGAAGTAGATTCACAACTTACTTATGAAAATTTTGATGACTCGAATTAACATTCTTTCTTTTCATCCAATTTTTACATATTTATTTCTCTCTCCAGACACTACTTTCTGCCCATAAAACATTTTTCTGACTTCTTTGCTTCTTCTAAAATATCCACGGGCAACGTCTTTCATTCTAAAGCCAATTTGAATCGGTCCTTACATGTCAAATATGAATGATGCCATAATGTTCACATCCATGTTCACAAGTTTTAAATCTTATTGATGAAATTTGCTTCTAATATTATTAGCTTCGATTATTTTATAAATATTCGATGCTGTTATAATAAAAGGGCATGCAACGCGTTTATGTTTCCTTATTGTATTCGTACAAATTTGAAAGGTGCTTCTAACGCAGTCGTTTCAATAAAATGTACTTACGTAATAAATCATAGCATTGTAATGTGTACATCTTTGAATTTATTGAAAACTTATTGAGATTAAATATCTATATATTGACATAAAAATCTGGGCGATTCTGCATTACATTGACTATCACAGGACTACGAAAGTAACTTTTAATTTTATGATCAATGTGGACAAAAGGAAAATTCACTGTCACAAACAGATTATAAAATGGTATTAAACTGCGTAATAGACAAGCAGTAATTTGGGTGCAAACATTATTTATGATAGTGATGTTGTTACTTTCTCTCAGCGACTTAGAATATCAATTTTCCGTTGAAATATAGTGTTCTAAATGTAAGTTCCAATGAAAGAAGCCATAAATTTTCAAAATGCTTAGCTTCTGTATATTTCTGGGTAGGTTATTTTAAACATCTCCATCGTCGGACAGTACTTTACTAGTCTTTACAACTACTTTTAAATCTTGCAAATTTTTGTAAACAACTTCCTAACATTTTCATACTTTTTGCGAAAGAATATGTTCAGCACTGGCAGTACTCTGACGTATGCAAATCTTCTGAATGCAGGAACAATTTTGAATCATTTAAATTTCATAACCACCAAGTCAAAGGCGGTGAATCAACTCCCTGCAGCGTCACGAACTTTAAGCTCCGCGCTTAATCAAATTATTCATAATTGAAATTGTCGACGTTTTCCAAGATGTTTATTTTCCAGAAAACCTTTTAGGCCATGCGGGTGCAATTCACACACTTGTCTTGGGGCTTCGAGAGCGCGCTCTGCATAAAACGCATCTGCAAGCAACGACTGCCCGGGCGCTGACACGCGAAGACGCGTTGTGCAGGCGCGCGTGTATTTTGCCGCGGCGCGCGCCCGCGCCTTTAAAAAGCGCCGACGCTGCATAAATAAGCGCAGCCGCATCCGCGCCGCCACCCCCCCTATCCCTCCTCCGCCCGCCCGCCCCACCACGGCGCACTGTCAACATCCGCTGCCGCTGCAGTGCCTCTCCCGCTCCGGCTCAGGGCATCAACTGTGTCTCTGTAGTGGCTCTCACCGCGAAGACCCACATCGGCTTAGAGCACCAACTGTGTCTCTGTAGTGCCTCTGACCGTGAGGTGCTACATCGGCTCAGGACATCAACTGTATCTGTAGTGCCCCTGATCGGGAGGTCCCACATCGGCTGAGGGCATTAACTCTGTGTCTGTAGTGCCTCTGACCGTGAGGAGCCACATCGGCTCAGGGCATCAACTGTATCTGTAGTGCCCCTGATCGGGAGGTCCCACATCGGCTGAGGGCATCAACTCTGCGTCTGTAGTGCCTCTAATCGGGAGGTCTCACATCGGCTCAGGGCATCAACTGTGTCTCTGTAGTGCCTCTGACCGTGAGGACCCACATCGGCTCAGAGCATCAACTGTGTCTCTGTGGTGCCTCTGACCGTGAGGAGCCACATCGGCTCAGGGCATCACCTGTATATGTAGTGCCCTGTTCGGGAGGTCCCACATCGGCTGAGGGCATCAACTCTGTGTCTGTAGAGCCTCTGACCGTGAGGACCCACATCGGCTCAGGACATCAACTTTGTCTCTGTAGTGCCTCTGACCGTGAGGAGCCACATCGGCTCAGGGCATCAACTGTATCTGTAGGCCCCTGATCGGGAGGTCCCACATCGGCTCAGGGCATCAACTCTGTGTCTCTGTAGTGCCTCTGCCCGTGAGGAGCCACATCGGCTCAGGGCATCAACTGTATCTGTAGTGCCCCTGATCGGGAGGTCCCACATCGGCTGAGGGCATCAACTCTGTGTCTCTGTAGTGCCTCTGCCCGTGAGGAGCCACATCGGCTCAGGGCATGAACTGTATCTGTAGTGCCCCTGATCGGGAGGTCCCACATAGGTTGAGGGCATCAACTCTGTGTCTGTAGTGCCTCTGACCGTGAGGAGCCACATCGGCTCAGGGCATGAACTGTATTTGTAGTGCCCCTGATCGGGAGGTCACACATCGGCTGAGGGCATCAACTCTGTGTCTGTAGTGCCTCTGACCGTGAGGAGCCACATCGGCTCAGGGCATCAACTGTATCTGTAGGCCCCTGATCGGGAGGTCCCACATCGGCTGAGGGCATCAACTCTGTGTCTCTGTAGTGCCTCTGCCCGTGAGGAGCCACATCGGCTCAGGGCATCAACTGTATCTGTAGTGCCCCTGATCGGGAGGTCCCACATCGGCTCAGGGCATCAACTGTGTCTCTGTAGTGCCTCTGCCCGTGAGGAGCCACATCGGCTCAGGGCATCACCTGTATCTGTAGGCCCCTGATCGGGAGGTCCCACATCGGCTGAGGGCAACTCTGTGTCTCTGTAGTGCCTCTGCCCGTGAGGAGCCACATCGGCACAGGGCATCAACTGTATCTGTAGTGCCCCTGATCGGGAGGTCCCACATCGGCTCAGGGCATCAACTGTGTGTCTGTAGTGCCTCTGACCGTGAGGAGCCACATCGGCTCAGGGCATCACCTGTATCTGTAGTGCCCCTGATCGGGAGGTACCACACCAGCTCAGGATATCACCTGTGTCGCAGCAGTGCCTATGACTAGGAGGTCCTAGGTCTCGAGTCCCGACGGTGGCAGGATTTTCGACACTATACTTCGATTTTTCTAAAGTGACATGTTAAGGTCACGCACGACAAAAGGAGAGGTAAGACGGACACCAATTGAGAACTGCAACGTTATTACGTGTAGTTTAAAGAACTTCGAAGTAAGCTAGACGGCTAGTTCGAATTCAGCCGCTGTGTGGAGGAGAATTCTAGCGGTCGGCTGTCCTCATCGCTAGTTTTCCTGGGTTTCCTCGATCAACACCTAGCGAATGCAGGAGCGGTGGTCTAATAAACGAACCCCGGACCGTACGCGATCTTTCCTTCTTCCTTGACCTATCCTCAGCCCTTACTTACAGTTACATGGACTACGCTACCACAAACGCAGGAGCTTAGAGCTTATCCCGGATGGGGCGGTGTTAGGAGAAACCTGATTGAGGAAAAGTCCACCTGCCGACGTATAGGGCAATACCGGATATCGCCATTCAGCGAGGGAAGATCACCGCCACTTAAGTGATAAAAGCATGCACTACAGTTACTGAAGGAATGACTTTATCAGTTCACAGATCCGGATTCACTACTCAACGACACTCAAACTGAACTGAGGCAAAAAGTGTTCGAGTGGGAGTGAGCAGGCTAGGAATAATGGGCACTACACGAAGAATATTAAATTGAATACAGGTTTGCCTGCACATCCGTGCGAGTTCGGGTGACAATATGAAGAGTTGGGGGAGAAGATGAACGAGCAAATAGACGAGAGGATCACAAAGAGAAGAAGCTGAAAGCACGTTCGCCAACGTTGAGACGGTTGCTGGGCAGTTTCATAGCGAACTTCAGCACAAATATCGTAAAAAACAAAAGATGAGATTGCAAACTTACCTACCTTCTCTTAAGTTTGCGGAAGTCCTACTGACTCAGATTTTATGGAAGACACGAGACTTCCTTGTGGAAACTTATGAAAAACTAGATCTGGTGAATTGTCCCGGAATTCTCCCAATTCCACTAAGATGTGAATGTTTTTCGTGGACATTCGTCTTGGCTCCTGAGACTTAAAGGGACTAGGATGGTTTTGAAAGAAGGACTGTGACACGAGGCGCTAAGATAGTGGACTTTTTGATGACATTCATTTTTTGAAATATACGTATGAAATTTTCATAAATTATGTATAGAGAAGACATCAAAAATGAAATTGTGTAGAGAAGATGCAAATATACTTTCATTTAATGCATGTAGGATATACTACAACAAAAATGAGGTCATCAAATGTGTTACGATGTTACAATTGTAACACAATAAGAATTTAAAATGTCGACATTGTTATGAAATTGCTAATATCATTAAAAAGATAAATAATGAAGTAGTTAAAAATGAAGAGTGAAAGGAACTGGCTATTAAGATAAGTTTATGTGATTTAGTACTTTTATTTTGTATTGTAATAAAACTTTATTTTAGTGGAAAATAATAAATTTTATTTTACATCGAGCAATACATTTTGATATTCATTTATAATGATTGAAACAGCATATCGACGAAACACAACAAATAACAGAAGTTATAATAGTGAAAATAACTAATTTCATCACGTGTGAATTTTTTGCAAATAATTGTAATTCTAAAGTAAAATATAATGACAAAAATAAACGGATGAGTGCATTAGAGAAAGGAACATAGTTGTTGTTTTAGAACGAGAAGACTTCGATTATTTGTAATGGTAATCGCACGGACATATTAGAGCCCCATAAAATGAAGGACGATATAATGAGGAATATTGTGATGTAAGATAAATAAACAGAAGTACGAAATATCAACTACATCACGTGTGTATATGTATGAATCCGAAATCTAAAATATCTTATGAGAACATTTTTACGATATATTAGTTGCGAGTAATAATAGTACTCTTAGTATCATTATAATCGTCGAATGTATTCCCCATCAACTGTTAGCCCAGATTTGCACATAATGTAGCTTATATTTCCATAAATTAATATAACTTAATTTCAATACATATATGCAGATAAAAACTTCTTACGCGACAGAATATACTACAATAGTTAAGTGCATAATATTAATGGCAGTTTTCAAAGATGAATGGTACTCATTTTGCAGAAGTTTCTGTTAAAACTTGAATTTATATTTTTGTGTCATTGTTTTGTTTCAGTTTCATACTCCGTTCCAATGAAAATTCTTTCGCTTTTTTCCAAAATTTTGTTCTATAAAAATCACTATAATTGTTATCAAGGAAGTTACTGGAATGTAAAACGTGGAGAGTATATGACTAGATATTGTTACTGTACTTTTTTCCCTTTTTTACAAATTTCTTTTGGGTCACAAGGGGAGTAGCGATGTGCAATGTATCAAAGGGAGCGCTGACGCCAGCGCTGCGCCTCACAAGGAGCCAGTCCCTTGACTCGGAGGAGCGCAAACGCCGCCGTTCAACATCCTCTCACCCGACCGCCCCTCAGGCAGCAATCAGGAGTTGAAGAGCAATGTTAACTCACTAGTTACATTGAATGCGCTACAGAATGAAGCAGTCGTACTAGTTGATTTTCTGTTCTCATTAGTCTGGGATAACTTTTCAGTTTTGCCACAACAAAGAGATTGAACACGTTTTACGAGAAAGTTTGTGCAATTCGTAGCACCACTTGTTATATATTATTTACAATAAATAATACGTAATTAAAAATATATAAAAAGACAATTCAATACAATGTAACTCATCTTATTTCTCGACCAAAGAAGAAACGAAAAAAAAAGCTTGTGAACAAGTGTCATCTTGTGAACAAAGTTTTAATTATAAATGTTTCGAATTCCGGAGGATGCCGTGAGATCCACTTAGTTTCACCAAGACGCAAGTGACTCTGCTCCACTGGGGCTTAAGTTTGATAGTCTCGAAAACTTCAGTAAGGCAAGCAGCTTGAGGAAGATATTTTGGGGATTACTTGTAAACTAAACACTCTGACGAAAATTATAGCAGGTATTGTCCCCTGACAATCTCAAGACGTTCGGTTAATAACTGATATTATATTAATAAAAAAAACATGAAGATTCCTTTGAATAAATATTAAGGCAGAAACTTTCACCTTGTACACCGAAGAACGGACCAACAGGAAAGTGTCAGAACAATCATTAATGTATTTGAGGTAATACTCGTATAAATGTTCCTAGCCTAAATTAAAATCGACGTTGAATTTCTAACGTGATGTTACTTTTCACGTACCTGGGATGGAACCCGTCCCCACCTAGTCTGCCAGATGGAGCCCGTAGGCCTATTTCAGTCAGGTGTAAGGTTATTTTTGTTTCGAGGTATTTCGTCGGCCCTTCTCGAGTGAGAATAGCTGGTTCTGGGGGAGAATATTTATGTCTTAAAAGGGAAGCAAGGATATTTGAAAGGTGATGCATGGTGGGCTGGGGAGCCCCACAATATCACAACACCCTACATCCAAACCTTACGCGGAAAGCGAACGTACAGCTCGGATGCAAAACGTCATTGGACGTGAGTGCCCTAAGCCCCTGTGACACTCAGGACGGTTATATTCAACATCAAACTTCAATAATTATCATCTATCGTTTCACAATTTTTACACATTAAATAAGCTAACTTAGAGTGGGGCATGGATGTTTTGTCTTCAATACATTCCCCCAGTAATTTCGAGGAAATATTCTGTGCAATACAATGCTCGTTGTTGGCAAGTGCAGCCAGCAAGCCCCTCGGGCACGGAAGTCCTGGCGATGTGGAGTCTGGGCGAAAGGGCCTTACCCCTGGGGCGTGGTTGCTCGAAGCTGCCCTTGGAAAGCAGCTGCAAGACAAGCAATATCCCCACCCCTTCTCCCGCCTCTTGAAGGAGATTCGGACTCGCGCGACTGCCCGTCCACCCGCTCGCCAGCCAGCCAGCCAGCACGCCCGCGCCGCGCCGCGCCCTCCAATGTCCCCAGGGCGGTCGCGTAAACTCACGAGGTGAAGAAGCGAGCGGTGTGGGCGGTGTGGGCGAGCCGCGTTGCGGGAGAGGGTCGGGAACGGGCGGAGACTGAGCAGAATGGAGAGGCGGAGCGGGACCAGGCGGAGCGGCACAAGGCGGAGCGGCACAAGGCGGAGCGGCACAAGGCGGAGCGGGGCGTGTCGGAGCGGGGTGGGGGGACGCCGGGGGCGAGGCGGAGCGGGTAAGGCGGAGAGGGGCCTGGCGGAGCGGCACAAGGTGGAACGGGACAAGGTGGTGCACGGAGGTGGTGGAGTGTGGTGGTGAGGAGGAGTAGTAGTAGGGACGAAGAAGATAGGCAGAGGGGGACGGAACGGAATGGGACGGGACGAGTCGGAGCGGGGGCGGGACGGAGCGGGGGAGGCCGGAGAGGTGCACGACGGAGTGGTGAGGCACGGGACGGGACAGGACAGGACGGAGGGTGGCGGGGCGGGACGGAACGGTGTGAGGCAGGACGGGGCGGACCGGGAGGAGCGGGGCGGGGCGGGGCTGAGCGGAGCGGGGCCGCCGGAGTGGGGCAGGCGGGACGAAGTGGGGCGAGCGGGACG
>BLKR01008098.1:0-25934 GCA_011170035.1 Teleogryllus occipitalis
TCCCCATGCGGTAGAGATAGTCTCTGAAGTAGCCGTGGCCTGTCAGGAACTGTGAGAGAAAGAAATTTACTTCACCGAACTCCCGTTGCACCCATGGTGACAGTTGCTTGATGAGCCGGTGCGTCCACCTTCCTTTGGTCCCACAGTCCCAGCGTTCTTGCCAGTGCTCCATTGTCGTACGTCGTTCCTCTCGTGTCGCTTTCGCTCTTCCTTCGACTCCGCTCCTATCATATATCCGCTTGCGTTCCAGCGCGAGCAGGTCAATAGGTATAACTCCAGCGATCACCAGGATAGCGTCTTCGGAGACTGTTCGGTAAGAGCATGCCACTCTCAACGCTTCCCTACGCTGCACCGCTGTGATTCGTGTTCTGTATTTCTTTACAGTCAGTGCTTCAGCCCACAATTCGGCTCCATACAGAAGCATTGACTGTACTGTCGACATCAGGAGTCTCCTTTTATTCGGCCGTGGGCCGTCTACGTTAGCCATTAGCCTGCTCAGTGCTGCAGTTGTAGTTGCGGCTTTGTCAACAGTCTTCTGTATGTGTGGCCAGTAGGTCAGCTTTGTATCCAGAGTTACCCCCAGATACTTTGCAGACGGCTTTGTCATTATTCTTTCTTTACCCACTTGCATGGGTAAGATGGTAGGGATTCTTTTTCTGGTAAGGACCACGATCTCCGTTTTAGCAAGTGCCAGTTGTAGGCCGTGGCCTTCCATCCAGTCACTGACGCGCCTCATCACCTGGTTTAGCCTGAGCTGGGCCAGCTCAACGCTACGGGCTTCTACAATGGCTGCTGTGTCATCAGCATATCCGACCAGGATGGTACCTTCTGGCATCTGTGTCCTTAAAAGGCTGTCATACACCAAGTTCCAGAAATATGGGCCTAAAAGTGATCCCTGTGCAACACCAGCGATTTCTGCCCACTTGTTGTCTCGTATAAGAGGAAACGGTCCTTGAAATAGTCCCTTACCATACGGGTAAGATATTTGGGGACTGCAAACGTGCTATCTAGTGCCTCTAGAATATCGACCCACCTTGCCGAGTTAAAGGCATTTTTGACGTCGAGAGTCACAAGAAGAACGATTGGGCGGGCCGCGTGGCATGCCTCGTTCGCTCTGTCGACGGCTCTGATTACTTCCCGTATGGCTCCTATCGTAGAGCGCCCTCTTCTGAATCCATGCTGTTGATCAGAGAGATCTCCTGCAGCTTCGATTGCTGCAAGTAATCGTGGCTTTAAGAGTCTCTCCAGGAGTTTTCCCGCTACGTTTAGCATGCAGAGAGGTCTGTACGCCGATGGCGTGTTCGTATCAACTTTTCCCTTGCTTACAAGGGCCAGACGTGCAATTTTCCAGCGACTGCTGAAGACCCCTGCTTTGAGGCAGGTATTGTACATATTCAATAGCAATTGTGGAGATGTTTCCACAATTCCTTTGAAAACTTCCGCCTGTAAGCCGTCTGGTCCTGGTGCCTTTTTATTCTTCAGAGAGGATACCGCCACTACCAGCTCCTCCTTGGTGAAGATATGTACTTCAATATTCCTCGGTTCATCTTTGGTTTCGCTTCTCACTGGGTGTGTTGGGAAGAGAACCTCCACTATGCTCGTCGTATCTTCTAAGTTGAGGATGCCTGTAGGTCCAAGAGCCCTTAATTTCTGGTTGACAATTTTGTACCCCAATCCCCAGGGGTCGGTATCGACCTCCGCGCATAGTTTTTTCCAACATTGAATTTTGCTGTTCTTGATAGCGTTCTGGAGTATCTTCCTCGCAGCCTTGTGCTCCGCTGAGAGCTCTAAAAACTCTGCAGGATTTACTCTTTTATGCGCTCGCTGTGCTTTTCTGCGTAGTCTGAGGCACTGTTTTCTTAATTCAGCTATTTCTTCCGTCCACCAATAGGCCGGATGTTTTCCGTTTCCTCGCTTTTTAGTGGGCATAGAGGCGTCGCATGCTTTAGTGATGAGGTTCATGGTTGCCTCTACGAGGGTCTCTGTTTGTGCCCTGTCCGGCGACCCTGCTGGCCGTTTAGGGCTAGACTCTAGTCCGCTCTGGATCACACTTTGAAGCCTTCCTTTGTCCATTTTCGCGGTGTTCCATTGTTTGTAACTTTTGGTGAGATGGAAGTCTCTCTCTCGTCTTTCATTATTACATATCTGGTATAATAGGTATTGGTGGTCACTACCAGTGTAATCCTCGATGACTCGCCAACCTCGTTCCTTAGTCGCTAATCTCTCCGACATGAGCGTGATGTCTGGAATAGAGTTTCCGAATCCAGGTCTTCTATATGTCGAGGTGGAGCCCTTGTTTATAACTATCAAATTCAATCGTGCGGCCATTTCCAGAATTAACATTCCTCGTGTGTCTGTTCGAGGCATACCCCATTCTAATGCCCTCGCGTTAAAGTCCCCGGCCAATACGACCTCAGTTTGAATGCCTGTTAGGCAGTCTTCGAGGTCCTCAAGTTTCTGTCGGAATTCTCCGACGGTGTCATTTGGGGACAGATAGCAGCTCACGTATGTTATTCTATCTATCCCCGTCCATACATAGTGTGAGCCCGCTCCATGGCGCTCCACTCGGATTCGACTTGTGTCGGGAATCCATATGGCCGCAGTGCTTGAGTCATCAGAGAACCATGCTGTCGAACTTTTAGCCCTGTACGGTTCACAGATCAATATGATGTCAACCTTCAGCTCATTAATTAGCTGTTCGAGAAGCTCCGAGGCAATTCTACTACGATTTAAGTTTCCCTGTAGTATTCTCTTCATTTCCTTGCGTTCGCTATTCTCCTCTGTTTCAATGCATCTCTGTATACAATGCAGTTTCCTGTTCCAGGTATGTGGTCTGTCCCTCTTGCGTCGACTCGGGTCGCGCATAGTACGCACGACGGGCTGTTTTGGCATTCGGTACGTTTGTGCCCGGTTTTACCACATCTCCAGCACAGGTTGCTCCTATCTGGTCCTTTGCAGTCTTTTTGCACGTGGCCGTAGCAAAGACACTTATAACAGCGGGGAACAGTAATTCTTCTTTCTACTGGACAGTTGACCCAGCCTATCTTAATGCGCTGTTTCTGCAGTAGGGGGATGGCTACCGCTTCCTCCATCTCCACAATGGCCAGCCTTTGCTCACGCTTGTTAGGTTGCAGCACTGCCACCTTCACGTCGCTCAGGTCAGCATTTGTTTCTCTCTGAATTGCTAACCTTACCTCTTCCTCTGTGGTTAGGCAGTCCAAATCTCGTATCTCTACGCGTGCTCGTGGCGTCAGATTGCGCACGACGCACGTATCCCCTAGTGCATCCTGCATTGTCTTGTGAAATGATTTGCACTCTTGTGGTTGGCGGCCCAGTTCCACCAAGACGTTGCCGTCTCTGGTCTTTCGTATGCCTCTGACCTCGATGTTTTCGTCTTCCGGCTTTATCTTGCTGCGAAGGGTATTGACCACTTCTGCAAACGATTTGCCTTCAGTCGGTTTGATAAGAACTGCGTTTGTACGGCCTTTTACTTTCTTCTTGTTATGGTCTCGAGGGGTTCTGTCTTTCGTAGGAGGCTTCTTCTTTTTTCCCCGGACCTCCGTCCAGTTGCCTTCCCCTTGGGGTTCGTTGGTGCTAGCAGGGGCGCCATTAACACACTCTTGCTCGTTCGTGCTGCTCTCTTCGTTTCCCTGTGCATGCATCGGTGTAATGAGCATCGGCACGGTCTCGCGCCGTCTGCTCTCCCGTATGAGATCGACACTCTCCTCAAGGCGACTGATGCTTTCCTTTATCTCAGTGCTTACGTTCTTCTGTCTAAGGATAGCGCGTCGCATGGTCTCCAACAATTCTACCATTACGACCAGTTGCCTATCCACGGTTTCTCCTAAAGTCTGAATCGAGGTCTCTTCAGCTTCATTCGAAATTGGCGCTCCCGCCGAGCGCTCATCCGCCATGTTGGATGGTGCTGCTGACATGAGGTAGCGGCGATCTGTCGTACTTCCCTTATACCCTAACCTCACTTCTTTCCAGCGGCATCGTGTAGATATTAAAAATTAGTTATAGACTCATTAATAACCCCCGCCACGGAAATCTTTAGTAAAAGGCGAAAGATTTATGCGTCTGACGGGAGCTAAGAGTCAATAATAATAATAATAATAATAATAATAATAATAATAATAATAATAATTACTGCCTTGGTGTGTTGGAGTTTGTATTTCTATAGTAATTCCTCAGGAAACACACTCTTTTAAAAATTATAATTTCATTCTCCCTCACATGGGCATGCCTGTCTCCCTTTCCCTAAGTAAAACTCATGTTCTTCACTATTCACTTTAGGGAGGTCTGAGAGCCTTCAAAATTTAATGTTTCATCTCCCACAATCTCTGTGTACAGGTTTCTTATAGAAATACCACAACCTACATAAAATATAATCCTTGGTACTTGTTAAATAATAATAAAACAACACAAAATGATCATTGTTTATATTAATAAAACTGTATACTAACAAACTAATTAAAAAGTCTAATTGATTACCTGAATTCAAACTACAATAAATTTTATTGGCAATTGCATCCTTAGTGAAATTGTCAATATCTGTGACTGGACGGGATCTTTTACGGGTCTTTTTGGGTGTGGGCAGAGCTTCTTGTTTTTTATATTTGTTGATAATACTATCAACTGACTTAACACACACCTGTAAACACACAACATCTTGAAAAAAAGAAAATTAGATTTATTACGATTAATACATGAGTAATGGTAAAGATAATTAACAACTATACTCATCCCAATTTTAATTAAGAAAATTACACTTGTAAGTTTTAAAAGATAAGATGTAGAAAAGAAAAAAGAAATATCAATCTTACCTGTAATAATTTTGCCACTCGCGTTATTAAACAAGAGTGGGTAACATGGACCTTTTCTTCCACTGCTTCCTTCCACAGTCCACAAAATAAATTGATAATTCCCTTTTGAAGAGAACTTTGAATACGTGTTATCTTCAAAGGTTCAAAATTAAGTATAGACCCAGATATTGTTGGACTATCCATTATTTTCCAGTTATAATTAAAATGAATTCAGAAAAAATAATAATAATAAATATAATTAATCTAAAACAAGAAATACAAAAGGGACACTTAACAACAACAACAACAAATAGTGAACTACAATAACTATTTCAATTAACTTTATTATTATCACTAAACAAAACAATTGGAAAATAATAAATAAAAATCAAAAACGCCTAGTACTACTAAATAAATAAATTGAACGATAAAACGCAAAGAACGAAGAGCACCAAAACGCAAAATGCAAATATTTAGCAACACTCGTAAACTAACACAACTGCACTTGTATGGCTTTGAATGTTGGCGGAATCTACGGAAGTAGTCATTGTTTCATTGCAAACTTAAATTTTAAAAAGTATCCCTACCGCTTGAAGGTAATATATACTGGGTATTTGTGTGACGGTTGGCAACAACTTTTGCCAACATGAAACGAAACGAAACTACCCTAAATCGAGTATAAATGTATGTTCTCATCCGACAGTGACATTTTTCAAAAGTTGTCCCGTTAGTTCGGCTTTTTAGCTGGCCAGCAGTCTACAGTAATTCTTAGTGATGGCACAGACATCACACTAAGAAATACCAATTTTGACAATCAGAATGGGAGACATTTTCCATTTATTTATTTGGATTTAACTTGCCTTCTACTAAAATTTCAAAACATTGATCGTTCCAAAGAACGATATAAAAAGTTGGTAGCGTAAAGAAGATGTTAATAATAATAAATATCATTTTCAAACTGAATAAAAAGCCAACCACCGTCTCTTCGTTGGTAAATGTCATTTTTAATTAAAATGATCACTCGTCCACTTTGCAACCATACGACTGCTGTTCTTGAATGGAAAAGAAAACTGTACACTTCCGTCTTCTGCATTTTCAAGTTTGAGGCAGCACTTGGCGCTATGAAATGAGAAACTCTCTAATCAGAATGAAGAGTAGCGAATGCAGATATGCATTTTTATTAAAGTTTGGTAGTTACACTGATAGAACTGTCAAGAGTATTTCAAGTTTTTTATTACTTTGTTCTTCTGGTAGTACGTGTTTAAATAGGAAGTTAAATTACTGTGAATAATAAGAGAAAATGTCTACCTATCTATTATTTGATGAATTAATCAAGATATTACAATGAAAATCTTTAAGAATTCATTCGCTTCTCATATATTAAAGTGATAGCTTGTTTCTGCACTGAGTTCGAGTTTTGTAAATTTAGAAATGACCTTTATTATTATTATTATTATTATTATTATTATTATTATTATTATTATTATTATTATTATTATTATTATTATTATTATTATTATTGTTGTTATTATTATTATTATTATTAATTTTATTATTATTATCGTTTTCGCTACAATATTTTTATTTCGTTCTTTTCGATTATCGTTGATTTGGAATTTCAGAAGAAGAAAAGTTCAACTCAGATGAACAACTGGGAAAAAATTCTCATTCAGATCGTTAAAATTGATGTTTGTTCATATGTTTTTCATGTCAAGATCATGAATTGCTGCAATTACACCTTCATTCTACACGGCCATCTCTCTCACACTCCTCTCTTAACAAAACAGTATCAACGTCGCGAAGGCCACCTTCCCAAAACGGCGACTGTTGCAAAGGCTTCCCGTTTACTTGAAAATCTGATGCCAAAAAATCTAATTTTATACTCAAATTACTCTTAAAATACTAACATATGATAAATCATTTTATTGCAATATTTATGATGATAACATTGCTGATGAAAAAATATATAGTTCAATTTAAAAAATCAGAGATGATTAAAATTCTCGAAAACTAAAACTATTATAGAGAATTCATCTACCAGCATGTTACCTGCCCCAAGATTTTGCATTGTTCAGCGAAAACTGCAACTCGATACCCTGAACCGTTTCGAAGTTATGGGGGTGGTCCATATTTGGTGGGACACCCGGTATCATATAAACATTAGAAACCCTATGTAACTTGATCGATGATAAATGAAAGCGATTGCTGTATACTAAGCGAATGAATAGGGATGACTAAATACGTCTCGTAGTGGAAACCTCGAAATGTTTACTTTTCATAGCGTCAACTTCGGGTAGCTATATTTTCTTAATTAAACCCCAAAATATCCAAGGAATTATTTCAAATTAAATAAAACTACAATTTTATTGACAATAATACTAACCTGATATGACTTTCTACAAACAATTATAAGGAGATGTGAACTTCTTCATCCTAAATTTTCATCCTAAATCGTTACTTTTAATTTTAACGATTATGTTAATGTTTTCTACTCAGAGACACGGAGCACGCTCGAAAGAACACAATAAGTAAACGAAATTGAGGATATTATGATTATTATGTCGTAGTAGCTTCATTGTTGAAATGACGACTAATTCTTTCATATGAGATTTTCTGTGTTTCATGAAGATGACCTCGGCGTATACGTATTTCGAAGACGTGTAAACTTCCATGATTTTGACGCGATAAGCGATGACCTCAAACAATCCACTTCGATTCAGAGGGTAGTGTCAAAAATCATTGGCGTGTTAGTGTCGAATGGAAACGAATTTTTTTTTCTTTTTTTTTCTTTTTTTTCCTTTATTGAACCAGAACAGTATCTCACTTGTGAGAGGGAATCCCCTCTCATGGAATCACATGGAAAAGAATGCGTCTAGAAATTGTTCTGAACTTGGAATAATTGAATTTTAAAAACATGTTTATTTGCAAACTTTGCACCTTCATTGAAATTTACTTAACTGCATACGTAAGTCCACATTCCTTCAATTACAAATGTTCATAAATAAACAGATGTCAATACAATATTATAATAGTATTATTACTTTTTCGCATATTCCATGCTGATGCTATATGCTTCTAAAGGCAGGAGACTTACTGGTTAGAATGAAATTGTGAATGTTATAACAATGTATTTCGTATTTGGAACGTGTGAATACTGAGGAGCCGGAAGCTTTAATGTCTATATTTATACGTCAAGACAATTAATGCAAAATTATTGTTTTCTTGTATATTTAATTTGAAAAAATTTCCACAATTTTATATGTAAAGAATTGGCTTCCTAAGAAGGTGGATAAAGGCTTTCTCGAGAGAAAGCGAGATTACGATTTACGCTTACAAGCTCAGCCTATTTCGCCTTGAAACGTGTGGAGGAAGGACGCAATTTTCACCGGGAGGTATTTCTGGAAGCCAATTGATGACTCTTTCTTGCTCCCAAGTTGAAGATTGTTCGGTAGCCGACTCGAGTAGTATTTTAAAATTTATGCTGTAATTGTTAAACAAATGGAACTTAATTTAGAATAAAATGAAAAATTAAGGAGCTGAAAACCAGGAATATCTAACCAGCGACAATTTTCGTGGCAATTAATGCAAGCGTTGTGGACGCTTGTCCCCTTCACCCCGTTAGGAACTTCAAATGTATTTGCCCGAGAAACTAAGCGAGCCGTTGCAAAACGGCTTATAGAAAAGCTTAACGTGGGAACTGCCAAAAAAATAGTTGCCATGACATGCTAATTTCTTATAAACAATTACGTATCTCGAAAACGAAAGGAAGCGCTAATCGGATTGCGGAATTTTACATCTCGTTTAAAGGCAATTTTAAAAAAGCAATACTTTTTTTGTAAAATTTAAAAATTTATAAACAATTTCCAAATTTTGCAATTCTAAAGTGGGAAGGGTTTTCTGATGTCGCAGAACCAAAAACTGCGAATTAACAATTTTGCAACAATTAACAATTTTATAAACAATTCCGAAATGTGCGCTATTCCTGCCGGGGAGTGTCCCCAAATTGCCCCTGATTTGATGATAGCAAAATAACAATTTTGACATGAGATGCAAATTAATTGCTTAATATTAGTTTAATTGTTACTTTAATGATAAATATACAGCTGGTCTTTGAATTTTACTTTCTTTTATTGAAATGGTTCCCTAGAAGTCCTAACGATTCGAGAAAGACAGTATTTTGCATTTTTGCAAATGTAATATACATATGAACAACTGAAAATATGCAATTATAATCGTTTTTCTTATCGCAAAATTCTGTAGTAAACTGGTCATTTGATAAAGTTCATAAATTGCGTTTGGACAAGAATATTGGAATTTAAATATCTATAAGAACGTAATTGTTGTAAAATTAGTGTTATTTTATCTGATATCAATGTAATTTCTTCAAAAAGAATTGTGTTAACAGTGGTTAAGTGCTAAGAGTTCATATATATTTCAATGAATTTACTTTCAAGTTCATTGAAGTGTTTCTTTCATGTATTTTTCATTTGAAAATACTTCCACATCTGAACTGGCGGCGCCCGCATTTTGTACGACGTAATTTTGTTAGGGCATTTCCCTCTGCGTTGAGATTGGCTACGATGGTTTGTGAGGCTCCGCCTGCGACGTTTCGTCATGACAAGGGCTGTCCAAGCCGTGCAAAAGCTGAACTTAGCCGCAGACGGCCGCGATCAATTTATGTTTCCTGTACTGTACCATCCAACGCTGAGAGTCGGGAGGGAGGGAATTCCCCAACGGCCTACGCCATGAGAGACAAGCGACCCCAAAGTCGAATTCTACTCTGACAGCTGAAGCCGTCTCCACTGCGAGGCTGCCACGACTAAATCGACCTCTTTCAATCTGGCACCCCCACTTCTACTGCTTAAAAATCAACTGCCCTTTAATTTTGTACTAATCATGTACAAAAATAAATAATACACTAAATTACAAACAATGAAAGAGTCAAATTGGAGTCAAATCTCAAAGTTGAAATTTTGTACTCCGGTTTTGTACGTAAATCTTTTACGTGTGATAATTTAAAAATTTTATCGGGTTCCCCAACAGAGATATTACAGTTGAACGTTTGAACAAATACAAAATTCCAATTTTTAGCAGGGCGTAATATGTAAGTGTATTTATCATTGATATTTTACATAATGTAACTACAATGTTATGTATAAAAACACATAAAAAGAAAATAAGGGGCTCTTTAGTTAGAAAGAAGATGACTGCTCCTTTTTTACTTTCTCGCACTTACTAACGTAAGAAGAGAAAGTATTGTAGTCGTGCGCTGGAAAACGGCGCATTTTTGACACAAAAGCTCTTGTTGCCGGGTCCTGGTAACGAAAAAGTTGATAAATCTAATTTCTAAATATAGAAAAAAATCCTCTAATTCGTGGTGTATTTTGTGCGTTCTTCATACCGAAAAATCGATTGACAGCAAAATGTCTGTCTGTCTGTCCATCTGTCAGTGCACAACGCTAGCGCATTCAGCCGATTTTCTCCAAAATTGATATATCCCCAATCGTTCTTGCTGATGAAAGACGGGTATGCCCCTTGAAATTTGAAACCGATATATTAATTCGTTTTTTTTTAATTTTATTTTTCTGGTACAGTGGATTAACCACTTTACAGAACAGTTACAAAAGAGTATTACACATAGTACATATACTATGATTAACTTATTACAAATAAGGAGGGTGTCCCCTCTGGGATCCTCTTCAACCATCTAGCATTGCATGATTGGAATCTTTTTTATTTTTTTTAAATTTTAATTTTATTTGTTTAGACACTTTATTACATGTTGATTGTAGGGAATGTGGGGAGTAATGGTATTGATTTAAGGTGGGCGGAATTTGTCCTTGGGAAGTCTGGAGCGGATTCTTGTTTGTAGGGGGTCAGAAGTTTGACCTAGATGAAAAATGTTCTGGGCTGGAAAATTAGATAGTTTTGAGTAAAACCTATCTGAGATTCTGGAAATATGTTGGGAGATTGTTGGGAAATTGAGGTCTTTATGGAGTTGGTTATTTGAAATATACCACGGCGCATTTACAGCTATTCTC
The DNA here is from genome assembly GCA_011170035.1 of Teleogryllus occipitalis. NCBI lineage: Eukaryota > Metazoa > Arthropoda > Insecta > Orthoptera > Gryllidae > Teleogryllus > Teleogryllus occipitalis. The sequence goes on from BLKR01008098.1 coordinate 10,847, forward strand.
AAGACTCTATTTTGGAAGGTTTGTAGGTGTTTGATAGATGAGCACGCAGCGCCTCCCCATACGGGGCAAGCGTAAGTTAGAGAAGGAAGAAGTAGGGCTTTGTGAAGATATAGTGAGGTTTTTGTGTGAAGGGAGGACTTCCTATTTATCATCGGGTAGAGTTTACGGAGAGTGTCACAGGCTAGATTTAGACGGGAGAGGATGTGAGGTTTCCAAGTCAGTCGCGTGTCTAATAGTACTCCTAGGTATTTGATATTCTTGTTTTTGGGTGTCCAGGAGATGGGACTATTGGATATTTTTAGTGGGGGTATGTCAGGGATGCGTTTTAGGGCGAATATTTTTGCTTCACATTTTGAAGGGTTCAAGTTTAGTCTCCAGTTCTCTGACCATTTGCAAAAGTTGTCTAGAGCTCTTTGTGTGACTGAAATGGCGTCTGATAGATTGGAATTGGAAGTAAATAATACGGTATCGTCCGCATATAGAGCAGTGCAGGTGTCGTTGGACTGAGGGATATCTGATATGAAAATATTGAAAAGAGTAGGAGAAAGTGGGGAGCCTTGTGGTACCCCAGCATTGATATTGAAGCGTTGGGATTCCGCGCTATTGATTTTTACAGAAAAGGATCTATTGCTGAGAAATTCCTTTATAATATAGTAAAGATAGTCAGGAATACCAATTTTTCTAAGCTTATATAGAAGACCCTCATGCCATACACGGTCGAACGCTTGTGAGTAGTCCAAGAAGACAGCGGTGGTATATTTTTTTCCTTCAAATGATTGGGCTATTGATTCTGAAACACGTAATAGCTGGTGGGTGGTGGCAAACTGGGGGCGAAAACCAAATTGCACATTGGGGATAATTTTTGTTTCTTCCAAGAATTTGTTGACGCGAATAAGGATGAGCTTTTCGAAGAGTTTTGAGAAGGTTGGCAATAAACTTATGGGTCTGTAACTGTTTGGACTAGAGGGTGGTTTATTTTGTTTGAGAATGGGGATGACAATTGAATGTTTCCAGGCAATGGGGTAGTACCCTAATCGAAGGCAACCGTTTAGAATGGAGGTTAAGAAAGCGATGGATCTTCGCGGGAGATGTTTTAGTATAATATTGGGAATTTGATCGTGGCCAGACGATTTTTTATTCTTAAGTGATTTTAATACTGCTTGAATATTTGCTGGGCTAATATATTTGGTGGGCTGAGGAACCGATAATACTGGCAGATACATGAAGTTTTCTATTTGGCTGTTAAAAGCTGTATTTTTGGCGGAGTTAGGCGAGAATATTTCTGAGAAGTGAAGAGCTAGAAGTGAGGTTTTTTCACGCTCGGTTATTGCTGTCGTAGAACCGGTTTTCAAGGCGGGAATTGAAGAGTGAGTATGCGTGAGGGTTTTTGTTATTCGCCATAGGTTTTCGGAGTTAGGAGTTAATTTAGCTAGCTGGGACTGAAAGCAAGCATTTCTTTGGTTTGCAAGCGCTTCTTGAACTTCACGAGTTTTTTATTTAAAATTGATTTGAGATAAGGCAGGCGATATTCTTGCCAGTTCCTTCGTGCTTTTCTTTTTTCGGAAATTAATTTTCGAATATTATTCGGGATCATTAATTGATAGGGAATTTTTGGTTTGTAAGTAGAGGACAAGATGCAGATCGAATGGCAGATTGGATGGACTCAGTGAGGATGTTGATGGCATTATCTATTTCTAAGGGAGATTTATGGAAAGATGGCGTAGGTAGGTAGGAGTTGAGGTAATTATTGAACATATTCCAGTTAATAGGTCCTTGGAGGAGTTTGGGCTGATAAACTGTCAGGAGGGGGGGTGAGTGTAAGGAGATTAGTACAGGACAGTGGTCTGAGTCAGATTCAGCAATTGGCTGCTGGAAAATAGGTTTCGAGAAGGACTTGGTTAGAATAATGTCTAATATATCAGGAGGAATGGAACTATTGAACGGGAAGTGAGTTGGTTCAGTAGGAGCTGCTATGTTGATTTGGTTACTGTTACAATAAGTGAACAGTCGAGCGCCATTAGGAGAGGTTGTTCTACAGCCCCAGGATGTGTGTTTGGCATTCCAATCACCAATAGCTAAAATTGGGGTAGGGGAAGAGAAAAGCATTGATAGGTGGTTGGGATTTATTGGAATGTTTGGAGGCTTGTATATAGCAATTATGGTGATGTCTGGGCCAGGACTTTGTAAAAGAGAAATTGCAGTGTTCTCTAGTCCCGGTGTGATGAAAGGGGGTAGGGGGTTATGTTTAATAGGTTTACGGATAAGGATTGCTACTCCACCAGCACCTCTGTTAGAGGGTCTATCCGATCTATAGATATTAAATCCTGGGATTGAAAATTTTGCCAAAGGCTGAAGATGTGTTTCAGTTAGAATTGCTATATCTATTTTATATTCTTGTAGAATATGGGATAGGAAGAGTCTTTTGTTTATTATACCGTTTGCATTCCAATTAAGCAAGTTTAGATTATTAAAATTAGCGCGTGCCATTAAGGATGATTGGAGTGAGGGCTGCTACTATGAGGTTCTGAATTTGTGGTATTAAGGCAGAAATAATTTGGTTTACTATATTTGCAAAAAACTGATTTTGGTGATTACGATTTGGGGAGAGGTAGCCGAAGTTTGGGGGAGGGGAGACTTTTGGGAGGTGTGGGAATTCTGAAGTTAATGATATGGGAGGACATTGTTGCGGGGGGTTGGGCAGGTTTAGGCCTGGATTGTACTGTGAGTTCATTTGAGATAATAAATGGATATTCTGGTTGGGTGGGGGTGATCGGAGTTTATAGAAGGAATTTTGTCTTTTTTGAAAGTAACTACATCTCTTATCGGAGGCAAGGTGGTTTCCTCCGCAGTTTGCGCAAGTTAATAATGCATTAAGTGCAAGTGTGCAGTTGCTAGAAGGATGAGATTCACCACATTTTACACATTTAGTCTGTTTTTTACAGTAGTTGCGGGTGTGGTTGAAGTCTTGACAGTTTTTGCATTGCACTATAGTTTGTTTTTTCTTTCTGAGTTCAACTTTTACAACACAGTGGAGTAGGAGTTCAGTTTTGAAGAGCTTTTCAAAATCACTATCTGAAGTTATTTCTACCGCGCACAATGGCATAGGGGAGCGGTCGGACTTATATAATCTTGAAACTTTGGCAGGTGTTATGCCTTTTTCAACAAGAGCGGAATAAATTTCTGCGTCTGTGAAGGACGTGTGAATTCCTCTTATTATCGCGCTTTTATTTCTGGACTTTGGATCACTATAGGTGTGATACTCTGCTTTCTGTTCATTAAGGAAGGAAACTATTTTCCGGAAGTCACTGCTTGTAGTTGTGTTGACTTTTACAACTTGCCCACGAGACGAGGTAGAGAAATGGTTTTCACACGTGTTTTGAATATTGTTGATCAACGATTTAAAGTCTGGTGGGTTGATGTTGTGTATGAAAACAGGGGGCGGTTTAGATTCCTTACTCGGTTGTTGAATTTCTTGTTCCGGGTTAGGTTGGTCGTCAGGTAAAGAGGCTAGCGGGTCAAATCTGTTTCCCGTTGGAACATTTATTTGAACACTAGGAGGTTCAGCATTATTATTATCGATCCTTTTCCTTTTTAGAGAGTTAAGTTCATTCGTTGTTTGAAAATTTGAGTCATTTGCGACATTAGCCATGTTGTGCTGTGGCAAATTTATATAGTTCAGATGGTTGGACTTACTTGGTGACGGCATTTGATAGTGATGAATAGGCGTCGGTTGTTGCTGCGGCAGGTGATGTTGCTGTTGATCGTAAATACGAAAGTTCTGTTGAAGCTGCTGCTGCTGCTGCTGGCTATGTTGTAGGTATTGTTGGGAATGGAGTTGTTCATGTTGCGGATACCACTGATGCTGAGCGCCGTTGAGGGTGTGAAGAGCGGAGGCCACTGCCTCCGATAACTGGGTGAAGGATGTGTCCATGATTAGGTTACACAGGTAACCTTGCTGTGCGAAGTCGCCACAACGCACTGCCAGGTGCAACTACCTCACTGGACGCCCGTTTTCCCTTAAAATTCAAAAAGGGGCGCGCAGCGGGGAATAGTGGCTTCCAGCGAAAATATGTTTGGCAGATTTTTTCTATCAAATAACCAAAAGATGTATTATGCTTTTTTTCACTTTTTATTACTATTTGATGTTTATTTTCTTACTAAATTCTGCTTTATATAATTATTTCGTTGAGTGAAGGCGATTAAATGACGAATTTTTTCCTCGTTTTCGTTTCCTATTGCGATTTTTCATCATTAAGGTATTTATTTGTAAATATATGAAATAAATGAACAAGTACCTATAAGTTAAGAATTCTCGCTTACGAACGGACAGCGTATTTAACTGCATAAATATTTGTCTGTGAAACAAGATTACAAAATCAAGTAATTTTTGAAATATATTTTTACATTTTACTCCGAATTTAGTATTTGAAGTAGGACTGATCTATTACTTCCTTTTAATGGATAATTTTTGCCTTAAAGAGAAAATGGGAATTAATACAGGTAATAATCAAGTTACATCAAAGAATGTCGTGAGCCAGGTATCTAGTGACGTACCAGCCATTCTGTAGCATTTGAACAACCTTTACATTTTAATCTCCTGCCAATTTCTCTCGACGCACAGCCCGCGACCGCTAGTAAGCTTGTTACCTTGCCCGCGGCTTTGCAACATGTTTGCTGGCAGACCTCGCTGAAAGTCAAAGCCGGAGTTTTCACGAAGGAATTACGCTTGAGGATGTTTCGAATCGTTCTGTTACTATCAGAAGAGCGTCTAATGACGAATCTATCACTTAAGAGTTCAGATAGTTTCTATTATGAAGAGACAAATGAAGAATCAATCTGCTTGCCTAAACAAAGACAGAAGAAAAAATATTTTTGCTGGGGTCTATAGTTCGCCCCGCCCCCTTTCAAACGTAACTTATAACCTCTGAATGGTGTGCCAAGAAGTTTGCGCTAAGCGTCAGCTGCTTATATTTGCGTTAAAAAGCATCAGACAGCTGACCTCTCATCTCGGAGTTCCGAGCTTTACGTTCCAATCCATCAAGTGGAAAATGTGATGGAAAAAGCGAAATTTTCCGTTCCGTCACCCTCATTCACCGATTTACCTATAGCCAGTCAAATCATTCTTTCATTAGACAAATCATACCATTTCATCGTTCGTAACCGTTGCTTTTGGTTGTGCGTTTCATACCAAACCAAGTGTAAACGGATTATTTTTTTATTCAATAATTTTCTGGTACAGCGTACTTGGCACTTTACAGGCATGTTTTGTACATGCTATGTTCACAATAGATCTTGCAGATCGTCGTGCCGAGAGGCTGCCTGCGAGAGGCTCTCCGCAACCGGCGCCGTTTTCTACAGGAAAGAGGCATTTTAGCGATCCAAGTGGTTATTCATTCGTAACAACTAGTGAAACTAAATTTGTGGTGCGATTTACAAAGCAATTGTGCAACAATTCTGGAAGATATGATGAAATAAGAACACAACGGCTGGCGTGGGGCCTGGCGGTGGCGGTTGTGATGGCGGACGCGGCGGGGGAATGTACTTCGTAATGTAAGTTAAAGGCGGCTGCGCCGCCTTGCGGCGGAGTTGGGGGGTGGTATTACGTGTGCCGGGATGTGGGTGCGTATATGCGTGTGCTTTTGGATGGAAACAGTGCGGTCGCGGTGATGCGAAAGAACCAAGTAGCGCGGTGGCCCCCCGAGTCCGTACTCGCCCCCAAATGCTGTTCCACAGCTAAAAGGATAGTAATGATTAGGATTAGTTTAAATAAACCAAATAGCACTTGAGGAAGGAATCTAAGAAAATGCACAACACCAGTAAGTTTAATTTAGCAAAGGAATCACGCATAAAATAGACATTTGTCGTGCCCTTTGAAATCATGACACCAAGGTGTTGTATGCACATTTACTTATTTCTGCCTTTTTTGATGACACGTGTTCAAAAGTCATGACACCAGATTTCATCTTGTAGAGATGCGCCTTTCAACGGTCATATCCGCATAATGTTAAAGAAACCCTCAACCGACGCTATCTAAACCGACGGTTACTAAAGGTCCCGCACAACAATCACAGAGCCGTTGCACGTGCAACTGATACGAGCCCCCCCCCTCCGCGAGATGTTGCCAGCGCGGCTGGCGTTGCCGGCGCGCTAACGCTGTTGCCAGGCGTTGCCACGCGCTAGACGACAGCGACTGGCGTTGCCGGCGCGCTAGACGCCGGCGGCTGGCGTTGCCGGTGCGCTGGACGTTGCCGGCGCTGGACGCGTGCCCCGCGTGGCGGCAGCCCCGCGTTCCCCTCCCCCACGCTAGGCTGAATCGACATTTAACTAAAGGTTCCGCACAACATTCACAGCGCCGTTGCCGAGCGCGAGCCGTGCATCTGAGGCAAGGTCCCCCCCTCGCGCTAGACGCATTGCCCACTCTGCCACCTCAATGTAGTGCATGGCATGCATGCGAAACAAAGCGCCCTCCCTCCGCCCCGCGTAACACCCCATCGAAGGAAAATAACACTAGCCCGTACCGCACTGAATTGGATAAGATGCACATGCGCAGCGTGCCCTCTCCCGTGCCGTGGGATGTCGCCCCGCTCTCCTGCTGCGGGCGGCTGTGGCCGCTTTCCCCGTCTCTGCCCTCACTGTCTGCCGCCGCCTCATTCCCGCGCTGGCCCACCTAACCAGAAGAAAGCACCCCGCCAGAGTGTTCAACTGTGAACTAACATTTGTGAGACTGTTGATAAACAACTATTCCCTTACCACGCCCCAGACATTGTGTATCTGTGTTTTTTTTCTCTCCTCTTGTGCTTTGTGTTCTTCCTGCTCTGAAGATGAGTAGGAACCTTCGAAAGCGACCCCGCCTGATAACCAGCGGCTCTGACGATGAAGATGATGCCACTTCGAACCGCCTCACTAACACCCGACGTACACCCCGAGAATTGTTGGAGGAGGCCCACAACGAAGTAATTATCGTGTCCCCGCCGCCTGATAAAATGCAAGACCGCGCCCATCTTCCGCTCGAGCTACGTCGCCTCCTACCTGCACAACGAAAGCCAAAAAAGAAATCACACCTACTAATAACTATTTCGGAGTCACAAGAGGTCGACCAAATTGCCAACAGCCCTTCCCCAATGTGCACCTTGCGACAACAAAGCCCTCGCCTGCAAGAGGATGAAGTCCTGCCGGCTTGCGAAGCTCCTGAAACCCCACCATGCCCCCGCCCGATGGCTCCCAGAACCATACCAAACGATATCCAGATATTTGGCAAAGATATCGTGTTAGAAGTTGGATGCGAAAGTAATGATGCTCCGGTAGTATTGCATACGGTGAGCCCCACTCGTGCTGCCTCGCTAGTACCAAATACGCCAACTGCGCCCACAATCACTACACTTGAGGAAGATCAAATCAGCAAAGAGTTGCAAATCGTAACAGACCTTACTCCTGCTCACCAAGTCCGTACATGGGAACCGGAAGAAATTGAGCAAATTGAAATCTGCCTAGACGCCTTGCCACGGCTGCAACGTCCACGCGCGTTAAGTGACACCACGGCGCGTACAGAGGGCGTGACACAACCGCCCCGCCGAGCCTCTTCGGCCATTTCAGCTAGGCCACTGAAAACGATCGCATATCATCGTATCAATCCATTCGCCGTAAAGGCGACTACGCATCAGCTCTTTACAATAGGTGCCTCCACGCCACCGCCGGTACCGAGATCAGTGGCGACATCGCAGCGTCCTGCCCTTGACACGAGTCCGCAGCAACCTCTCGCCCTTGTGGAAGATGCATCAGCACAACAGTGTCAAGTGCCGCAAGGCTTTATCGCCCCCCTGATCCCCCTTCCTCGGTCAACACCAGGCGCATGGCAGGGGTCTCTGAGACAAAATATCGACGACGACACTCCCATATATTTCACACCAGTCCCTGCTGCTCCCATACAGCCCTGCCCTGCAGTAAGCCAGCCAGAACAAGATGCTCCGCGCTTTAATGAAGTGGTGCGGCGGTTAAATGAAAACGAGCGGGAACGGTCAAAAACCGCAAGTGGCGCTGAGTCTAATGGTACAAAGCAGCAGATCAACGAAGAATTCGTGACGGAAATCACCCACAACCGCGACAGAGCGGTAGGACGTGGTGACAGCAGCAGAACGGAAACTGACAATGCAAAAATCTTACTCACCAGGATTCAACCAATGCTGGATAAAAATACTGTTCGGTGTTCCCTTCCACCTCCTCCAGAAATAATATACCCTCTCTGCCCTGCCGCCCGAGGTCCAGTCATCAAAAGAGGCGGAGATGAAGCACGGAGAGCAGCCTATATGCGCCACGTTGATAGAAAACACGGTAACTACCACACAGAAGTATAATGCAATGGCTGCGGGACGAACGCAGCGACCCCCGGCCACACCAGGTGTTACAGATTCCTGCGCCGCGACCTCACGCGGTATGATCACGTTGTACTGTCACAGCGACGAGCGACTGTAGTACAAGTCCAGGATAGCTGCATCATACAACCGATCCTGTATGAAAGCAATACAGTCGTTGCGGTCCCCGTCCCATCCCAAAAGGCCTTATTTTGTCCTTTGTGTAAAAAGGTGATATCAAGCGCCCTGAAGTGCTCCACACGTCGCAAAATGTTAGTACATCATGTGCAGACGGCACACGGAGTACGAGAACAACTCCTGTTCTGCATTGGGTGCCGTTCCTTCGAGCAACATGGACAAAAATGGGATGAACACCGCCGCGAATGTGCGCAATCTCTGACAGTTACCGCCCCACCTCTCCCAGAGTATGCCCGTCCTGCTCGTTGCTTATTTCCCCACTGTGGCGAGAAATTTGCATACGCCTCCCATGCCGCCCGCCACATCAACCACCATGGTCGACAAGAGAGGCGTGCGAAAGAAAACAGGATGAGAATTATACCAGAAACAATCCGGAATAAACAAAAACGACTTACTGCGCTAAATGACCTATTCGTTGGACAGGGAAGAGAGGAAACCCGGGTGGACATGCTAGTTGACCTCAATGATACGCCCGCCGTGACTGATCCCCGTACCATAAACAACGCTGGTGCTAGTGTTAGCTCACGGGACAGAGCAGCCTCCCCATTTGAAAAAACGATGTCAGATGAGCCACGTCCCACTTTACGAGCTAACCCAAGCGACACAGTTGGAAATGCGCCACTACCTCCTACCACTGAAATACAGCGTTTCCAGTCGCCCGTTCCAGTAAGACCTCCAGAAAGTGACACCATGCTGCCCGCCAATACGCGCGCAAACCCGGCCTTCGAGACGCGAAAACGCCCGCCATTAAGAAGCCGCCAAATACTCCACCACGGCCACTCAAGAAAAGGCGAGAGCAGCTACGCTGTGGAAGCAAGTAGTGAAGCGGAAAGACGCTGGCACAACAATGACCCCACCCGAATCAATGCTCCCTCTGCAGCTCTAGATAACCATGTCCGCCCTGCCTACGACTATAAGTCAGGGCCACATACGAGCAAGGTTCTACGGGGTCCTAAACAGCCACAAGGAAAAGACAGGCGCTGCACTCACGGAGGTCAGACACGAGGAAGAGAAGCAACGGAAATACCACTCCAACCCCCAAGAAGAAAAACTCGTACTCCGCAGGCAGTGACACATGAGGAGAGAATGGTTCCCGTCAGATCTAACCATCCGCCGCCTCTCCCGACGGCCAGGCACACCCCGGCCGCTGCTGTTCATGCGGAGGGCACTTCAAGCGCAGACGTCCGCAACGAAGCTGATACGACTGTCCCCCACTGCAGGTCTCACCTGCCCCCACCTGACCTGCCACTAAGGACAAACAAGGCCCCCCTATGCTCATCGACTGCTCAAACAGAAGAAGAGAGCGGGTGCAACCGGGCACAGTCAAAGCGGCACAACCGAAGACTACGGCACCGGAGAAGACCTCGGGCAGCGGCACGAAACGCGGGCGGCCTCTTAAGCTCCTCACCAGAGGCCACGGAAACGAGGCATGCACTAACCTCCCCGAACGCTGGCGTATTTACCTTCTCTGCCCGCCCGCCAAACTCCGCCCGAAGACCTAACCCCCGCAGACGTGTAAACGCCAGATCTAACATACATAGAGATAGGCGAGAAATGTACGTGATAGTGGCTAGGAACGATGGAAACCCCAGCAGAACCCAACCCCTGCAACAAGGCGCTTCGACAGGTGCGGCCGGCCAGGATCGTCAACAGGCCGCCGTTCGCGAGCCTATGCCCCGAAATCTTCTAACAAGGAGTCAGCCCACCCCACCCGCGAGCCGCTCTCAACAATGTCGCCGGACCGGAGCAATCCTCGACCCAGCCCTCCGCCTCATCGACACAGCCCTGCAGCAACGCCCCCACCAACCAACAGCAACTGAGAGGCCGCCGACGCCGGAGGGCCCCACGCCTCCTTCGCACCAGTGACACGCTCCTCGCAGCAGTCGGCAGAGCGCGAGAAATGCTAGCCCTCCCACGCGTTGCGATTGTGAAGAGTGAAGTGGAGAGTCTCTACCAGACGATCGTGGCGGAAATGCGTAAAGCGGTCCGTATACGACACACGAAGGATTACGTCCCTAATCGTCGCCCGGGTCAGAGAGAGGAACAGGCGCATAGAGAGGTCGCAAAATTGTATAAACAGCAAATCAGGCGAGCGATGAGGGAAATAACAAATGCTAAAACTGCGCGTTGCCTCATTCCCAAAGAGGCATTGCAACAATAATTCATCTCTGTGCACGGGAATACACCCCAAATCAACTTGGAGGACATATTTGAAGTGGAAGATCGGGACCAGGTCGAGACTGCTGATTTTAAGGAAGAAGAGGTGGCCAAAAGGCTGGCATGCAGCGCCAACTCGGCCCCAGGCGCTGATCGCCTCTCTTACGGTCACCTCCGCGCACTTGACCCAGAAGTTAAGCTTATAACCCCCGTCCTTAATCTCGTTAAGAAGATGGGGCGTGTACCTGATGACTGGCGCCGATCCCGTACTATATTAGTACCAAAGACGGGTGACAGCAGAGACCCTTCGAACTGGCGACCCATTGCCCTAATGTCAACAATGTATAAACTGTACACAGGACTCTGGGCCGCCCACCTTGGCCGGTGGGTTGAGGAGAATGGAATCCTTTCGCAGGCACAAAAGGGATTCCGGCCATTTGATGGCGTGCTGGAGCAGAATTACTTACTAAACCGTGAACTCCAGCGCGCCCGAATTGGTCGGAATAACATGTGTTTGGCGCTCTTAGATCTTCAGAATGCGTTCGGGTCCGCCCCACATGCGGCGCTAGACGCTGCGATCGCGGCGGCCGGAGTCGGATCGGTCTTCCGAAACATAGTTGCCGATATTTACAAGGAAACAACGACTGAAATCTTAACTGAAGAGGGGCTAACTGCACCTATCCCTATCCAATGTGGCATCCGACATGGGTGCCCTCTCAGTGGACTCCTCTTCAACATTCTAATTGACCCCGTCCTGCGCGCAGTCGAAGCGACTGCCCCTCCTGGTCCGCCTCCTGTGTTGGCCTACGCGGACGATTTGGCACTCCTCGTCACTACCCCAGCGGACCTGCAGCAGCTGCTCGACGGCACCCGCGATCTCCTTACGGACCTGGGCCTCCGCCTTAAGTCAGCCAAATGCCGCACCCTCTGTATAATACGTCGACAGGTACAGGAGTTGACGTTGCACGTGGGAGATGCCTTAATCCCCGCCATGGTGGCCGGGGAGAGCGCACGATATCTAGGACGTCCCATTGGATTCAGTTTGGTGGAAAACTGGACCGGGCTTCAGGAGCAGGTTCGCATCTTAGACACCATAGCCTCTGCACGCCTGCATGACTACCAGAAGCTTGTGCAACCCGCCCCACACAGTTTGTGCAACCCGCCACGGTGTTTACTCTTCGCATGGGCCGCTACACCAAAAGTATGCTCGGTCCCTATGATCTTGCTGTTCGTGCAAGAGCCCGGCAGTTTCTGTCCCTCCCCGTCGGCGCCTCGACGGCTTTCCTGTACGCTGCCAGGGACGAGGGAGGTGTCGGACTGCTGAAAGCGACAACGGAAGCAGACATCTGGGCAGTGGACAGCGCATATAAGCTACTGACTTGGTGGTACGGGAGCGTGCGATGGCTGACCTGGTTGAGGAGGCCTCACACTGCCAACGAGTGTGCGCCGGCACAGGTGATATTTACCGCTACTTAAATGGAGTCACAAACTCACGCACTGCCCCGCATCCCTCGTTCTTCACACGGGCCCGGCAAGCGACAAGACGCCTACAATTGCGGTGGCGCCCGCCTGAATCAGATGAAGATCTCGGCATCCCCGTCATTGAGCTTCCGAGAGAGGCGCCCGTACACGCGCCACGTCGCCGGAGGCGGCGGAATAGTGTTGATGTAGCAGAGAAGGATGGTGATGAAGTTGCAGATCTAGGTGCTGATTGGGAAGGGTTTGGAGGAATGGAGTTCGATGGCGCTGAGGAAGAAGACGCCCTCGCCCAGCCCCTAGATGAGGCTCAGATCGACCTAACACTTGAGAACCTTTTACGGCCGAGAGCAGAGATACAATACACTGTGTCAAGTTCTCAACAACAGCACATTAACCTCCTCGACGAAACGCTCCGCCAACGGCCTCTGCCCCTTCTGGCCAGCAGTACCGACCCGGAGCAGTCAACGCCTGTACTCGCACAGAGAGACACCTCTCCCCTACTCCGCCTGCCTCCCGCCGTGATCAATGGCACCCCTGGCCCGCCACAACGTGCAGCAATCTTGCAATCCCCAGCGAGCACCTGGCACGCACTATCCACAATGCACAGCGGCACAGGAAATCCGCCAAGAGCAGCGAGCGAGCCGAGCGGCCACGAGCGGCAATCTTCCCCGCCATTTGCAGCCGGCGGCATCGCCCCGGCGCAGTCCTGGGTTCCATCGAGCACATCACCCGACACTAGGGACGCCCCTCACGCCAGCTGCGTGGATGCAGCACGAGCCGCGGGTAGCGGCAACCGGCTGCCCTTCGCTCTCCCCCAGAGCGTCACGAGTACTCGCAGCCAAGCACGTGACCACCTGCAACGGAACGCCAGTGAGCAAGATCCCCAAGGTCTTCCGAGTAGTGCTACATTGGAAGATAACTGCGACGTGGAGGCGCTTGCCACGTTCCTCGGCGCTACCGCCCCACCCCTCCCCTGCCCATGCGCTGAGGTAGCTCAACTCGTGGAAGAGCAAGACGTCGTGGAAGCAACAGGCAGCCGCATTAACGCCCGCAGCCGTCACATGCTCGTCCGAAATCTACGCCGCCTATTCCAGGAAGCATACGCTAAGCTGTGGCGGGAGTTGCCGCAGCAAGGTATCTTCGCGGCAGCACTTAAAGGAGTTGGTAAAGAATCAACATTCTTCTTGCGGTCGGGAGTGAATATGAGGCCGTCGATTTACAAATTCATTCATTCGGCACGCCTCAATTCTTCCCGGCTGCTTAATCATCAACCCCAGCGGCCCAGAGATCAGCGCTCCTGCCGCCGCGGCTGCAAGCATGCTGATAACATGAACTCCCCCGCCTACGAAACAATCGCCCACGTCATCTCGGAGTGCCGCTCCCACTCCGCGATCTGGCGGCTGCGCCACAATAGAATACTGGAACATGTTAAAGCGGCCGCAGTCGCGAGTGGGTGGACGGTGCTTCTCGAAGACCAAGCCATCGGAGGGCGGAACCGTCCGGACCTGGTGCTGGTTAACGACCATCAAGCGATCGTCGTCGACGCCTCGGTCTGCGTAGCATACCCGGGGTGCCTTGGTGAACGCTATGATGAGAAGGCGGCGAAATACGAACATATTCGCCCCTTCTTAGCAGCCAGGAACTTCCGGGACGTCAGCTTCCTTCCCATCGTGGTAGGAGCTCTGGGCGAGTGGTGTGAGTCAAGTGCAGCGCTGCTCCGTAAATTTACCGCTGGATTAAAAGATGCGCGTGCTACGTGAGCGTATTGTCGCCGAGGCTATAGCAGGGAGCGCTGCCTGCTATTTTCGCCACACTGCCCAAGATGACCTCATCCCAGTCGAGTACAGGCGAGCGTAAACAAAGACAATACCCCTGTGATCGATGAGAGAGGATGGTTTGTGGATGACTCGTGCAGTCGCGGTTTAAATTATGTTTATAAGCGTATGTTTTTGTTATGTGTGTATGTACTGCTTACTGTAAATAATGTAAATAATGTTCGTAGTTAAATTAAGTCAGGATGTAAGACAAAGTAGATTTAGATTAGTTTGTAAGTATCTAGTTTATAAGCTAGGCCATACGTTAACCATGTAAACAGAATTTGAGAATAAATATTATAGATTGTACCAGCATGGCATAGATTGTACCAGCATAGATTTTATTACATGGGAGTTTTTTTTCTTTTTTTTTCTCCCTTTCAAAAATTCAAAATTTAAGTAGTATATCACTTAGTGTAGGGATCACAGAATTTTGAAAATGTGCACACATTTCAGTTTTCCCCATAGCACGTCATACGCAGTTTTAACTGTTTTTTTGACGTAAAATAAATAAATAAATAAATAAATGGCGTCCCACCCAATTATGACGGCTTCACCGATCTGAAGAGATTCGTAGGGGCGATTGTAAGCATAGTACTCTTCGATTACAACACTAAAATACGGCGGTGAACGAACGTGGAAGAAAAACATTCTGGGATCGCAAATTATATGGTTGTTACTCATAATAACGTGCTTTGTTGAAAGAATTAACGTAGGAGAAAATTTTCGCCCTGGTAGAATTCTTGGAAAATACTATCATATGTATAGACATCGGATATTTAGGCACTAAAAATCGACTTTTAGGAACCTAAAAAGACACTGAAAATGTCAAATATAAGGAGAAAAAGGCACTGTCAAAAGTTACCTACACAATAAAATGCGTTTGCAATAAATGCAATAAAAGGCGTTTATGCTAAAAAGGCGTTTATGCTAAAAAGACGTTTATGCTAAAAAGGCGTTTATGCTAAAAAGGCGTTTATGCTAAGAAGGCGTTTATGCTAAAAAGGCGTTTATGCTAAAAAGGCGTTTATGCTAAAAAGGCGTTTATGCTAAAAAGGCGTTTATGCTAAAAAGGCGTTTATGCTAAAAAGG
>BLKR01008099.1:0-25928 GCA_011170035.1 Teleogryllus occipitalis
ATCTAGAGTTGTGCTCTTGACTTTTCGTGATATATCTATTACTTTTAGCGATAGTATTTGGTGTGTTTACGTACTTTCATTACTTGTTGCAGGTTAGCTGAAAATATAATTTCGACTAGTTTTTTTGCTACGAACCAACAGATTACAAATTTTAAACGGATACTGCAACCTTAACGAACTTTACATTTACAAGTTGGTGATAAGTGTTAAAACATATAAACGGTTCCATTTATTTTGGATATGATATCACTGTGCTAATTAAAGTACTGAAAGATTTTATTGTATTTCTGTGACGAGTAACGATTCCGTTGTTTTGAACGTGAAGAGAACGGTACACCGAATAGTTTTGAATTTGTGTTTCAATTTTTTTTCTATATTTTCAAGAAAAACTTTCAGTTCACTTTCATAATATCTTTTATCTAATTACGGTAAAGTATAATCTACTGGTTGCATTAAACAGTAGCAGCTTAAGTGAACGAAAATCTACATTGCCAAATTTCGTAAGTATTAGCTTCGATAGATTTTGTGGGTAGCATACCTTCTCATTTTTTGTATTGAAATTTACTTTTTAATTTATCAAATCCATATCAATCTTTCACTTTTAAAATATTCAGCTAGGTGTTTGTTGCTCTTATCTGAGTTTTCTTGTATTTATTCCAATGTTTATCACGTACATTAAAGCGCATTCGTGACATGGCTACTGCTCATTCTACTCCTTTACTCTCTACACTCTCAAAGCCGACCTTCTGAAAGCCTTCACACACATAAACAATGATTTAGATGAACATATCCGAAAGTTGGAAGCGGTCGTTCTCTACACAGACGGTTGGGTACAAGTCGGCAACACCGCGAATAATATCAACCTTGCACCCGTGACTGTACAGAAGACACAGACACCGCACCCAGTCACAACTCAAAACAAATTCAGTGTTCTAGATGATGAAACAGATTTTCCTCGCCTTTCTGATCCTCACAACTTTTCTCTACCATCGACAAATACATGTACAAACCAACACAAACATGCTAGGAAGCGCGTCAAAACCAAAACACGTAAAGCTGCACATCCTAGCTATTTATTTATTTTACGTCAAAAGACAGTTCAAACTGCGTATGACGTGCTATGGGGAAAAGTGAATTGTGTGCACATTTTCAAAATTCTGTGATCCCTACACTAAGTCATATACTACTTAAATTTTAAAAAAACCCTCCCATGTAATAAAATCTATTTTCAAGGATAAATAAGCAATAAATTTTGGCTCTTATCATGTTGTCCTTCGGAATAATACTTCCTGCCGCGACAACATGGAAACGATAATTTGAATAGTTATATTTCCCACTGAATTCTAGAAGACGTGCACAGAAAATGAAGTTACATTTATGTCCAGAAGCAAAAGCATTTGTTTTTGCCAATCCAAGTCCAAAGGCCATCTCAGCATTTGCTCAATGGATCAGGGAAACTGAACGAAAAACCTGATCTAGATGGAGGTCATTGACCCGTAGGCTGTAGTACAATAGTTGTTACAGGTTGTTTATACACATTTATTCAGTCCAAATGGTAAATAATGCATTATGTATCATTGTTAAAATTAATTTTACTTTTCTTGTGATGCTCAGAATAGTCTCTAATTGTATAGAAACAGTTATGCAGCAGAAACGATTTCCCTTTGGATTTAAACTTTTGTGGTTGGCTGGTGTGGTAAACTGGCAAAGTATTGTAAAATATTGTACATGTATTGTATGTGAATTTTTTGTAATGAGCTGTTGATACTGTCACCTGATGAATATGATTTCTACGTCGAGTGTTATAGTAATAGACATCGTCATTTTCTGAAAATATATTCCCGCCCTTAAGCAAGTCATTTTTGACAAAAACCACTGATTCGTAAATAAACAGACACAGTAATGGCAAAATTCCTAGATTAATGAAGAGAGGCTTACAAGAATCACGTGGGTGAGATTTGGTTATTATTCGTACAATTCGTTTTTGTAATCTAAAAGTCTGTGAGCTATAAGATGTATTTCCCCAGAATAGTATGCCATATCTCAGGCGGGAATGAACATTCGCGAAATATACACAACGAGCAGTATGAAGGCTGACTGAATTTGCAAGAATTCTGAACGGGTAGCATAATGAACTTAATTTTGTGTTCAATTCATTTAAATGGACTTTCCATTTAAGGTTTGACTGAGAAGTTACCCTCCAACTTCTCAGTATCATCTATTTTCAAACCTAACAGGAGGTTTGCAGATGTGACTGCAGAGTTGGACATCCACACGAGAACACTAACCAATAAGGACACAGCCATTATCAAAGGAATACAGAATGACATTACCTTGGGTGGTAACTTTACACCTGAAAAGCATGTAAACAAATTACAATGTGCCGCCCAAAATACTAACATTGTAGTCTCGAAATGCCCTTCTGGTACAACAGACCAACACTATGCAGCGAAATTATGCACGCAAAGCAACAATTAAAACTGCAACTGAGAGAAACAAATGTGACACTTTTTGAAATTCATTTCCTCTCAGCAAAACACTTCACACAGCATGGTCTTCACTTAAACCTTGCTGGACAACATGCAGTCGGTAACAAGCTTGCACAATACATCAACTCCCGTCCTACGCAGTCTCCTGCCAAAAATCCATCCCTTTCACCTTCCTTACGTTCTCCACCCCACCCTTATTTCGAACCCTCTTACCACCTCCTCTGAACTTACTCTCGTTTCTCCCATTCCCACTACCAATTCATCTACACCTGATGCCCCATTTTCCTCACAACCCACTGCCGGGACACATTATAACCTTCGATCGCGCACTCGAGGTAAAAATGGAGTAAATAGATAGCAACTACAGTTAGATGCAGTAGAAAAATATTCGTGTAGGTACTTGCAAAAGATAAACATACAGCACCATAATGTTCAATCCCATTCAAATGAAACTGAGTTTATCGCGGCAGCTCTACAAAGCGAATAATATTGATTCTATCTCCTTGACGGAATTAAATGTGTTTTCCGTTGAAAATGTTTTCGAAATTTCTGTTGTACATCTTCCTTCGCTAAAAGTGATATTACTTTGCATCTACAGGCCTCCAACAAAGAGAGCTGCAGATTATATTATCTTCTTAGAAAAACTGGGGATAATACTTAACAAAGTCAGCAATCGCTCTTTTGAATCCATTGTTGTATGCTGAGATTTCAACATTGTTTTTCTCGTCGCATCTTGCGAGAAAGAACAGTTTCTCAATTTAATTAATTTCTTCAATTTAGATATTACAATTAATGTACCTACACGGATCACACTAAATTCGATGGAGGAAATTGATCAAATTATAATTAACAAAACTACTTCTCGATGTGAAGTTGAAACAAAAGATTTAGGATACAGTGACCACGATGCACAAATTCTTACCATTATAAGAAATGCGAACACTGACACAATAAATATTACACGTATGACTAGATGGTTTACTAAAAGTAAAATACAATTATTCATTGATTATTTGATGAAGGAGTCATGGGACGCGGTTTATAATACTGTTGATACAGACGATAAATACATTTTTTTTCAACGCTTTCATTTCATTTTAACACTTTCTTTCCTCTTCAGAAAATAAAATTAAATATTTCACGGAAAAGCAATTCTTGGATAACAAAAGGGATTAGGACATCATGTAAAAACAAGCGAATTCTTTCTTTCATTTCTAAACGTCATAACGTATCTCAAGATTTCCTCCTCTACTTTAAAAAATACAAATCATTGTTAGAAAAGTCATACGACAGGCTAAAAGATTGAAACACGATCAGGATATTTTCAACTCAAATAACAAAACAAAAGTAACGTGGAATGTAATAAAATGTACGACCAAATCAACTAGAAATCTTGTAGAGAATCTATATATTTAAAAAAATAAGGTATTTTGCCATGGCTTCGTTTAGAGCTTCTACTGAACCGATTGTTGTATTTTTTCTTTTAAATGAAAGCATATGATCCCTAGATGTGTTATCAGATATTGTTTGTGTTGATTCACCAACATTTACGGTGTAAATTAATTAATTAAATCATTCTTCAATAGTACGCTTATCAATAGTCAATTGTTTTCTTTCAAAGGGTGGCAGTTTGATGTTTTGTGGGTGTTCAAATGGTGGCACGCTGCTTGATATTTTGTTTTGATTGTTGAGATTTGTTTACAATTCGTCAAAGTTTTGTTTCAGCGTAATAATTGCATTGTGGTGTTGACTGCACGTATTTGCTTCTGTGGTGTATTTTGTAGAGAACATTCGCACAGTGGGTTTTGCTCGGTTGTAATACTTTAGTGAACAGGTTTAAAGGTTATGTCGAATTCCGAATCGTTGTCCACGCGCCCCAAAAGACGCAAACGTATATTAACTGAACGCAGGGAAAGAGAAAGACAGCGTAGGTGTCGTGACAGTGAGGTCGTTTCGTTTTCTATTGGGTCATTGTCTATAAGATGTCAGTTTTGTTCTGCTTTGTACTTTCCACGTGAGAGAAATTCTGCAAACGATTTACTTTGTGTTGCTTAAATGGGAAAATAAGTATACCTTCGAGCAATTAGTCAGAAGAAATCAAACAGTTGTTCATAGGAGATGATGACACATCAAAAAACTTTAGAAATAATATCCTTCAGTATAATAGTGCTATATCTTTTGTGCCGATATTGCATTGTCACCTGGTCATGGGCCATACGTGTTCAAAATTTTGGGAACTCATCACAGAATATCTTTGTTATACCCTGAAGATCCAAACAATGCAATGTATTGTGAACATTAGTCTGGGTACAGTATTTTACATTTATCTCAGATCTCACCGTCAAATTTTGACGGGTTCTCACTAGTGTTGTTTTAAAATATAAATGTGAACGATCCGGCAACAATGGACAGTCTCTTTAACCAATACTTTTCGAGAATTGCTGCCGATCTCACTAAGCGTCCTCAGCCACAAAATTCAATATCAGACATTTCCCCAAAAATTTTAGACACGATGTTCGTTTCCTAAACTTTTTCCTATGATATTCTCAAAATAATCGGTAAACTAAAAAATTCCTTGTTAAAGACCTATGCGCCTGCTATTATACACCCGTTAGCTCACATGTTTAATGCATCCTTATTCGTTTCCAGATATTTTGAAAACAGCTAAGATTAAGCCACTCTTCAAAAAAGGCAACAAAAATGAAATTCAATTATCGGCCTATTTCTCTTCTGTCAGTTTTTTCAAAAATATTAGAGAGACATTTTTACGTACGAATCGAAACCTTTCTCATTAAACACGGCGCGCTTGCATATTGCCAACATGGATTTAGAAAATCAAAATCTACGGAAACAGCCATATTTTATTTTCTTAAAGATGTCGCCTCATCACTGGACCAAAACGAAGCACCTATTGGATTATATTTAGATATCTCAAAAGCTTTTCACGTCATTGATCATGACATTTTACTTTCAAAATTACATTGATGTGGAATCCATGGTATTGCTCTAGATTGGTTATGTTCGTACCTTCAACCTCGATCTCAGAGAGTGGAAATACCTTACTGGAATGATGGAACATTATGTACACACCTTTCAATAGTAGTACCACTATGGTACACACCTTTCCGACATTTTACTACTTGCACGTGGAGTTCCTCGAGTATCGATTTGAGGCCCTATTCTCTTCTTACTATACGTAAACGATATGCCCTCGACGACTCGAAACGTAAGAACAGTTCTCTTTGCGGATGATACGAACATTCTTTATTTATTTAGTTAGTTATTTACAATTAAAAACTGTGTATAACGTGCTTTAGGGAGAAGTGAATACCATGCACGTTTTCAAAATTCTGTGATCCCTACACTAACCCATATACTATTTGAATTTTGAATACAGAAAAAAACAAAAAAACGCTCCGATGTAATACAATCTATTTTTGTATACCATCATTATAAACGACCCTTTTCGATACCCCGAATCGTGCATAATCCAGTATTTTATCGCACGCTACATGACGTCATCGCCATTATTAAACGCGACATGACGTCATCACACATTCAGCCAATAGTAGCGAGAGAATCGTGGGGAGGTAGAAGAAGACGGAACAGCCGACCATCGTTTTCTCGCACGGATGTCAACAATGCCATCTTGAATTTGATTTCTAGAGAGCGTTGGATGTCAAGCACCCGAGACCTCAGAAGAAAGTTGTTTCGCGAAATTAAGTTTGATTCTCTTGTAAATTTATAATGCTGTTATACAAAAAAATAGCGTATGCAATTCGTTTATAATGTTGCTTTATTGCATTCGTACAAATTTGAAAACTCGCTCCTAACGTCGCTCGTTTTCAAAACATGTACTCATGCAATAAAGCTTAACATTATAAACTAATTGCATAAACTACTATTATATAATGATATGGTTAATGCTAACAACATTTGAATTTAACACTTTATGTAAAATATTGTAATGTAAACAATAATGTAAAATTTTGACTATGGTTTAAATTGTATGTTACAATCAAATGACCATAAATAAATATTATTAATATTATTATTATTATTATTATTATTATTATTATTATTATTTTTTTTTAGAAGGGGGGAAATCCTTTACGGAGACCAGTGAAGCCGGTACTGTCGGGATCCCATTCTTGGTTTACCGACTAAAACCCTAAACCTTCTTCTCCTAAGTCGTGATATCTCCCACGCGGAACCATCGCTAGACATTACTTCGCGTGGAAGATTGACTGGGAGCTAATGCCTTAACTCCTTCGCTCCTTTTCCTTCATGATCTTAATTATGAAGTGCTCTATTATATGCCACTTCTCCTTTGAGCTCAGCATTATATCCATCATGTTTTCTGGGTCACCACTTGTTGAAGCTTAGCATAACAAATCTCCCTTTCCGTCTCCCATGCCCTGCACTGAAACAGCGCATGCTCTGCATCGTCAGTATCTTCAAGGCATAAGTTGCATGTCGGACTTTCTTTAATCTTATAATCACAGAGGTACTTATTAAATCCACCATGTCCCGTAAAGGCCTGGGTTAGGTAATAATTCACCTCCCCAAATTTTCGATCGACCCATCTCTCAATGTTGTTCACAATCCGATGTGTCCATCTACCTTTAGCGTCCACATTCCACCTTCTTTGCCACTCTTCAAAAAGTAGCTTCCTAGCCTCGGTCTTGATGGTCTCTATTTCCTTGGGGGAGAGATACCGATTTTGTTGTCTAGCTTCCTGTAAGGCAGAATACGTCCTTTTCCTTTCCATGGCTGTCAGATCTATAGGTGGGATACTGGCCAATACCAGTACTGCGCTAGTAGACACAGTACGGTAGGCAGCCACCACCCTCAGGGCCATTCGTCTTTGCACTTGTGTATATTTGTTTCTCATAGCCTGTTTTCCCAGTGAACTCGCCCAAGCTGGTGCTGCATACAACAGTTGTGAGTGAACTACTCCAGATATCATCCTTCTCTTGGATTCTCGTGGACCGCCTACATTCGGTAGTATTCTTGCTAAGTTGGATCCTGTCCTCGCTGCCTTTTCTGCCATCACACTTATGTGTGGCCCAAACTTAAGTCTGCGGTCTATCTCAACTCCTAGATATGTTATATGGTTCTTCCAGATTATTCTCTCTTCTCCCAATCGAATATCTGGAAAGCGAAAAGCCCTCCGATCGGTGACTAACACCGCTTCAGTTTTCCCTACTGCTATCTGAAGGAGACGTCTATCTAGCCACCTTTTCACTCTGTAGAGTGCTTCGTTTACTCTTAGTTCGAGCACTTCGATATCATCGCTATGACTTATTATAAGTGTGCCATCCGCGTATCCTATAATCTGCGTGTTTCTTGGGAGATTAACATTCAATATGCCATCGTACAGGACATTCCATAGAAAGGGGCCAAGTCTGGACCCTTGTGGAACTCCACACGTCATATTTGCCTCAATCTTGATTTTATCCATGTAAATTATCTTCCTTTCATGGAGGTAGTCCTCGATGATCCTTACTAAGTATTCAGGGATCTCCTTATCAGTCAATGCTTCAATGACGTCCTTCCACCTAGCCGAGTTGAAGGCATTCCTGATATCGATTGCTACAAGTACACAGAATCCCTTTTTCCTCCCAGTTCCGTTTCTAGCTGCATCTGCAATGCGAACTACTTCTATAATCGCATCCGTCGTCGAACAGCCTTTCTGAAATTCCATATTGTCTATGAGAAAAACTTATATGTTCCTCCAGTCTTGAGAGTATTAGTCCCTCCAGTATCTTGCCCATAGTGTCAAGAAGGCACAGTGGTCTATACGACGATATCTGTTCCAACGGTTTCTTGCCCTTCCGGAGTAGTATTAACTTTTGTTTTTTCCAGTTCCTGAAAAATTTCCCCTCCTTAAGACATGTATTATAGACTTCCAAAAGACATTCTGGATACACTTGTACCACTAATTTTAATATTTCGGTGGGTATCCCATCCATACCTGGTGCCTTCCCAGTTTTCATATTCTTCACTGCTTTCAGTAATTCATCTGTCGTAAAGTAGTCAGCATCATTAAACTCATAATCATTAGGTCTTTGTCTCTCCCAGGAATCCCTTGTGGGAAAGAGCTCTCTTATAGCTCCTCTCATCCACTGTGGGTCATTTAGGTAAGGTATTTTGGGATCCATCCGAAGCTTCTTAGTCACTATCTTATACGCCATACCCCAGGGTTCATTATCAATCTGGCTTAGAAGTTCCTTCCAACTTCTGTTTTTGCTCATTTTAATTTCTTTTTTAAGTTGCTTGCGCTGTGTTTTATATTGCTCTCTAAGGTATGGGTCGTTCTTGGCTCTTGTCGCCTTTCTTCTAGCCTTAATGCAGCTCCTACGTGCTTCTATTTCCGAGGTCCACCAGTACATTTGTTGTTTATTCCTGGGGCCCCTGCTTCTGGGCATAGACGTATCGCACACTGCTATCACTATTTCTTCCGTTGTCTTTACCACATCTTTGAGTGTTTTCCCTTTGTTTGTCCAGCCCATGCTTGCCAATAACCTGGACTCTTCAAGAAAACGTTTTGCCTTATCCTCATTAAGTTTTTTGGGGTTCCAAGAAGGCCTACTTTTGTATCTCGCCTTACCACTTTGTGGCTCTTCTGATGTTACGGTATACCCTATGTATCGATGGTCACTCAGGGTTTCCTCATCCAACACCGTCCAGTCCGTGATGTCCTTAGCAAGTCTGGAAGTACTTATTGTCAAATCCAAAATGGATGAAGTATCTCCCCGTTGGAAAGTGATCTCATTCCCAGAGTTAAGAATAATAAGATCATTTCTTGCTACGAACTCGCATATAATAGCTCCCCTTCTGTCAGAGCGCGTCCCCCCCCATTCCGACGATTTACCATTGAAGTCGCCTGCTATCAGCACCTCTCCTTTCGCTGTTTTCAGGCTAGCCTCCAATTCGTCAATGTCTTTTTGAAATTTTTCTATTGTGTCATTCGGGGAGAAGTAACAGCTGTAAATTCTCTTATTGTTCACCTCAACCCATACAAATCCATTCTTCGTCATCTTATATTTATTAATATTTAACTTCCTATTGTGGATTATTATACCCGCTCTTCTTGTGGTATCTCGATACAACATGTTTTCGCAGTAAGGTTGCTCACTAGTAAGTAGTACATCCACTTCCCTCTCTGCAGCAACCTGCAGCATCAAGTCCCACGCCTGTTTACTCCTCCCCAGGTTAATCTGTAGAAGTCGAAGCATACTTGATGTTTTTTCCCTTCTGAACCGCCGCTATAAAGGAGGCACATTTGTTACTTCCTAACAGATGTTGATCCTCTTTGTTTTTCCCTTTACATAAAACACATTGCTCCCTGTTGGTACAGTTCTTGGCCAACCGGGAGCAATGTGTTTTATGTAAAGGGAAAAACAAAGAGGATCAACATCAAAGAGGATTATTATTATTATTATTAATAATAATTAATTACTGCCTTTGGTGTGTTGGAGTTTGTATTTCTATAGTAATTCCTCAGGAAACACTCTCTTTTAAAAATTATAATTTCATTCTCCCTCACATGGGCATACCTGTCTCCCTTTCCCTAAGTAAAACCCATGTTCTTCACTATTCACTTTAGGGAGGTCTGAGAGCCTTCAAAATTTAACGTTTCATCTCCCACAATCTCTGTGTACAGGTTTCTTATAGAAATACCACAACCTACATAAAATATAATCCTTGGTACTTGTTAAATAATAATAAAACAACACAAATTATCATTGTTTATATTAATAAAACTGTATACTAACAAACTAATTAAAAAGTCTAATTGATTACCTGAATTCAAACTACAATAAATTTTATTGGCAATTGCATCCTTAGTGAAATTGTCAATATCTGTGACTGGACGGGATCTTTTACGGGTCTTTTTGGGTGTGGGCAGAGCTTCTTGTTTTTTATATTTGTTGATAATACTATCAACTGACTTAACACACACCTGTAAACACACATCATCTTGAAAAAAAGAAAATTGGATTTATTACGATTAATACATGAGTAATGGTAAAGATAATTAACAACTATACTCATCCCAATTTTAATTAAGAAAATTACACTTGTAAGTTTTAAAAGATAAGATGTAGAAAAGAAAAAAGAAAAATCAATCTTACCTGTAAAATTTTGTCACTCGCGTTATTAAAAAAGAGTGGGTAACATGGACCTTTTCTTCCACTGCTTCCTTCCACAGTCCACAAAATAAATTGATAATTCCCTTTTGAAGAGAACTTTGAATACATGTTATCTTCAAAGGTTCAAAATTAAGTATAGACTCGGATGTTGTTGGGCTATCCATTATTTTCCAGTTATAATTAAAATGAATTCAGAAAAAATAATAATAAATATAATTAATCTAAAACAAGAAATACTAAAGGGACACTTAACAACAACAAATAATAAACTACAATAACTATTTCAATTAACTTTATTATTATTACTAAAGAAAACAATTGGAAAATAATAAATAAAACTCAAAAACGCCTAGTGCTACTAAATAAATATATTGAACGATAAAATGCAAAGAACGAAGAGCACCAAAACGCAAAATGCAAATCTTTAGCAACACTCGTAAACTAACACAGCTTCACTTGTATGACTTTGAATGTTGGCGGAATCTACGGAAGTAGTCATTGTTTCATTGCAAACTTAAATTTTAAAAAATGTCCCTTCCGCTTGAAGGTAATATATACTGGGTATTTGTGTGACGGTTGGCAACAACTTTTGCCAACATAAAACGAAACGAAACTACCCTAAATCGAGTATAAATGTATGTTCTCATCCGACAGTGACATTTTTCAAAAGTTGTCCCGTTAGTTCGGCTTTTTAGCTGGCCTGCAGTCTAGCGTGATCCTTTTTCCTGGGTAGGCTCCAAAGCAGATTAACGTATTAATTAACACTCTCCTGCCGTCATTCACGAAGAGATGTTATTCGCTCGTTTACCCGAAGGATACTAGAAGAATGGTCACCGAATTTTGCTATGTTGTTATAACTTTAAGGAGAAAAAATAGTTCTTTAGAAATTTGTGCCAATACAATAAACGAAAACAATGCTAATATATTACTTATTACGGCGTATTTGCAACAGGAATTTGAGAAACTTAGCACTATGTGACAAAAATGAGTTAAATAACATTTTTACATTAATTCCAGAAATTTTAAAAATTCGAAAATCTATGGCTTTAAATATATGCAAAATTAAAATACTCTCCTTAAAGTTTCTTGTAGGTCAGCTCGATTTTCCTATCTTTCTTTGAAGCAAAGACATCAATGAGTCTATCAGACGTTTAGAATTTATTTTAAGGCTCGCTTTTTCGATGGCAAGTGTGGAAAGATTGGACAGTCTTTCGTTACTCATTGAATTTCTCAAGTAAGTCTTCACCCGTTTTAGAGTGCTCATACTTCTTTCACATGAAGCTGTAGTTGCTGGTATACTTAATATCAAGGAGAGTAACTTAACTGTCTCTGATAAAGTGTCTTTCAAACCATTATTTATGAGATACTTAAACAAATGTTTAGCTGGCAATCGTTTATCCTGGCTTCCATAAATGAACATTAGCTCTCCTTTTAATTTCTCTGTATCAAAGCACGGAAAAACAGCACATAATACATCGATCTTGCCTTCCGGAAAATGTGATTCTTGGTTATAATGTTCAAATTTAGCTTCATCCATGAGTTCAAAAAATTCTATATTCCCGAAATCCTTAAATCGTGATTCGAAGTTCACGATTACAGTGTCCAATACTTCATATGACACTCTTTTCAGTTGATTACAAACATTTTCATTAAATTTATTTTGAATTTCATTTTCTGTCAAATGGTGCTTTAACATAGCTTTTGATTTCAGGAGGCACTCATTCACTATATCTTCATTTCGCAAGTTTTTTTCATGATGTCAAACAGTTTTTAATTTCTTTATTGCAGAAGTTGATATCTGAAGTTTTATTTTGCAGGATGTTAAACAGTACATCAGTAAAATCAAATATTCTGTTATACAAATTAAGAAGGAATAAAAAAGAAGGAATTGCACAGAATATTAACCAGTCCTTCAGCCTGTTGGATTGAATTACTATCCCATCCATCATTTTCCACAACATCCTATAGAGCCAGATGTATTTGTTCATAATGGATAAGAGCAGTAACTACACTTCTTGAATGATAGTTCCATCTAGTTTCGCTTGGACTAGGCAATTTGAAACCACGCTCTATCAACGATTCACTCCGTTGGCTAGAGCGACTGAAGAAGCTGTTAAAGCCTGTAAGTCTGGCAACAGAAAGCTTCACTTGGGTTATTATTTTACAACAATGGAGGAATACTAAATTTAATCTATGCGCATAACAATAATTGGACATCGCTAGCGGAAAATGTTGTTTTATAATAACATTAACTCCACTGGTTTTACCTGCCTTCTCACTTCACGCATCATAAGTTTGACATATCAATTTTTCCTTAGAAATCTTCCATGTATCCAACACCTTTAAGAGCACTTGAGCCACACTCTCAGCAGTTTTGGAAGAACTAATGTTGTAAAAGCCTACGAATCTTTCCTCTATGTCTCCACATAAACTACTCGCATATCTCAAAATTACACTAAGTTGAGATTTTGTTGATATGTCTAATGTCTCGTCAGCTTGTACAGAAACAAATGGGCTATTATTAACTTCATTAAAAATTTGTTCACTTATTACTTCCGTAACACAACTCATTAGATCAGTTTGTATGTCTGGCGAAGTACCTTTAAACACTGCTATGAATGAGATGATCTTTTAAATGAGGTTCTTGATCAGATAAAAAGTCGAGCATTTCTAGATAGTTTCCTTTATTCTGAGAACTTTCTGTTTCATCATGTCCTCGAAAACTTAACTCTTGTTTCGCCAAATTCATTAAATTTTATTGTAGCCGTTATATGTTTCATTGAACACTCGTCCTCTTTAGCCTTTGCCAAGAAATTTTTTAAACTTTCGTCCCCTATTCCTGCATCACACCTGCATCTTTTTCATTTCTTGAAAATAAGAGGCAATGAAAGCAATAGTCCATTTCTTTTAACACTACCAGTCAACCACAGCTTCGTGTCATACCACTGATATTGAAAATGGCGAGTATTTTTCCCATCTGCCTTTTTTAAAGAAAGATTTGGTGTAGTTCGTTTTGTCTTAACTTCTAGTTTCTCATCATAACTTAAATTATTGAATAATGTTGGAGATTGTAACAAAGTATCTATGATATTGTCGTCTGGTAAATCCATATTTCCTATAGTAAACATTAACAATTGTATAATTCATCAGGTATTGATCTGAATTAAACGCGATGAACTAAAATTAATTTCTCACCTGTCAGATACAAAGTAGTGAAATCTTAAATTCTTGATGTGGCTCGCTTCACTTTAACATCCAAGGTCGTCTCAAATAATATATACTGAGTACAATATTTCAGTGTGTTCGTCCGTACTCCAAGAACTCAACTGAGGTCTTATTCTCTGACCGTGCTTGCACACCCAGGAATGCGGGGGTGGCGAGCGGTTTACCCGCACATCTGGACACCATCACCAGCGCACCCGAGCGAAGGGCGAACGGCGAGGGGCGCCCGGACACCTCGCCTTACCGCACTTAGGGCCCGGACAGTGGTCCGCATTCATGTTCGAAAAATATTTTATATCGATCCAAACCTTATGTGACGAAATGCGTGCTTCCTGAAAAACCTTCTAGACCCCAAGTGATGAGAGTCTTCCTCCTAGAAAACACGGTCGTCCACCCATTTAACCTTATAAACGAGGCCTTAGATTCATTAAGATTTGCTTTAACACTGCTCTATATCGATCCAAACCTTATGTGACAAAATGCGTGCTTCCTGAAAAATCTTCTAGACCCCCAGTGATGAGAGTCTTCCTCCTAGAAAACCCAGTCGTCCGCCTGTTTACCCATATAAACGAGGCCTTTGATTCATTAAGATTTGCTTTTACACTGCTCTATATCGATCCAAACCTAATGTGACGAAATGCGTGTTTCCTGAAAAACCTTCTAGACTCCCAGTGATGAGAGTCTTCCTCCTAGAAAACACGGTCATCCACCCGTTTAACCTTTTAAATGAGGCCTTAGATTCATTAAGATTTGCTTTAACACTGCTCAATTTCGAACCAAACCTTAAATGACGATTTGCATGCTTCCTGAAAAACCTTCTAGACACTCAGTGATGAGAGTCTTCCTCCTAGAAAACACGGTCGTCCACCCGTTTACCCTTATAAGCGAGGCCTTAGATTCATTAAGATTTGCTTTAACACTGCTCTATTTCGAACCAAACCTTAAGTGACGAAATGGGTGCTTCCTGAAAAAAACTTCAAGACCCCCAGTGATGTGAGTCTTCCTCCTAGAAAACACAGACGTCCACCCGTTTACCCTTATAAACGAGGCCATAGATTCATTAAGATTTGCTTTTACACTGCTCTATATCGATCCAAACCTTAAGTGACGAAATGCGTATTTCCCGAAAAACCTTCTAGACCCCAAGTGATGAGAGTCTTCCTCCTAGAAAACACGGTCGCCAACCGTTTACCCTTATAAACGAGACCTTAGATTCATTAAGATTTGCTTTTACACTGCTCTATTTCGAACCAAACCTTATGTGACGAAATGCGTGCTTCCTGAAAAACCTTCTAGACCCCAAGTAATAAGAGTCTTCCTCCTACAAAACACGGTCGTCCACCCGTTTACCCTTATAAACGGGGCCTTAGATTCATTAAGATTTGCTTTAGCACTGCTCCCTATCGATCAAAACCTTATGTGACGAAATGCGTGCTTCCTTAAAAAACCTTCTAGACCCCCAGTGATGAAAGTCTTCCTCCTAGAAAACACGGTCGTCCACCCGTTTACCCTTATAAACGAGGCCTCAGATTCATTAAGATTTGCTTTAACACTGCTCTATTTCGACCCAAACCTTGTGACGAAATGCGTGCTTCCTGAAAAACCTTCTAGACCCCCAGTGATGAGAGTCTTTCTCCTAGAAAACACGGTCGTCCACCCGTTTACCCTTATAAACGAGTCCTTAGATTCATTCAGATTTGCTTTTACACTGCTCTATATCGATCCAAACCTTAAGTGACGAAATGCGTATTTCCTCTAAAAACCTTCTAGACCCCGTGATGAGAGTCTTCTTCCTAGAAAACACGGTCGTCCACCCGTTCACCCTCATTAGCGAGGCCTTAGATTCATTAAGATTTGCTTTTGCACTGCTCTATATCGATCCAAACCTTAAGTGACGAAATGCGTATTTCCTGAAAAAACTTCTAGACCCCCAGTGATGAGAGTCTTCCACCTAGAAAACACGGTCGTCCACCCGTTTACCCTGATAAACGAGGCCTTAGATTCATTACGATTTGCTTTAACACTGCTCTATTTCGAACCAAACCTTAAGTGACGAAATGGGTGCTTCCTGAAAAACCTTCTAGATCCCCAGTGATGAGAGTCTTCCTCCTAGGAAACACGGTCGTCCACCCGTTTACCCTTATAAACGAGGCCTTAGATTCATTAAGATATGCTTTTACACTGCTCTATATCGATCCAAACCTTAAGTGACGAAATGCGTATTTCCTGAAAAACCTTCTAGACCCCGTGATGAGAGTCTTCCTCCTAGAAAACACGGTAGTCCACCCGTTTACCCTTATTAGCGAGGCCTTAGATTCATTAAGATTTGCTTTAACACTGCTCTATTTCGAACCAAACTTTAAGTGACGAAATGGGTGCTTCCTGAAAAACCTTCTAGACCCCCAGTGATGAGAGTCTTTCTCCTAGAAAACACGGTCGTCCACCCGTTTACCCTTATAAACGAGGCCTTAGATTCATTAAGATTTGCTTTAACACTGCTCTATTTCGACCCAAACCTTGTGACGAAATGCGTGCTTCCTGAAAAACCTTCTAGACCCCAAGTGATGAGAGTCTTCCTCCTAGAAAACACGGTCGTCCACCCGTTTACCCTTATAAACGAGGCCTTAGATTCATTAAGATTTGCTTTTACACTGCTCTGTATCGATCCAAACCTTAAGTGACGTAATGCGTATTTCCTGAAAAACCTTCTAGACCCCAAGTGATTAGAGTCTTCCTCCTAGAAAACACGGTCGTCCACACGTTTACCCTTATTAGCGAGGCCTTAGATTCATTAAGATTTGCTTTAACACTGCCCTATTTCGAAGCAAACCTTAAGTGATGAAATGGGTGCTTCCTGAAAAACCTTCTAGACCCCTAGTGATGAGAGTCTTCCTCCTAGAAAACACGGTCGCCCACCCGTTTACCCTTATTAGCGAGGCCTTAGATTCATTAAGATTTGCTTTTACACTGCTCTATATCGATCCAAACCTTAAGTGACGAAATGCGTATTTCCTGAAAAACCTTCTAGACCCCAAGTGATGAGAGTCTTACTCCTAGAAAAGACGGTCGTCCACCCGTTTACCCTTATAAACGAGGCCTTAGATTCATTAAGATTTGCTTTTACACTGCTCTATATCGATCCAAACCTTAAGTGACGCAATGCGTATTTCCTGAAAAACCTTCTAGACCCCAAGTGATTAGAGTCTTCCTCCTAGAAAACACGTTCGTCCACCCGTTTACCCTTATTAGCGAGGTCTTAGATTCATTATGATTTGCTTTAACACTGCTCTATTTCGAACCAAACCTTAAGTGACGAAATGGGTGCTTCCTGAAAAACCTTCTAGACCCCCAGTAATGAGAGTCTTCCTCCTAGAGGACACGGTCGTCCACCCGTTTACCCTTATAAACGAGGCCTTAGATTCATTAAGATTTGCTTTAACACTGCTCTATTTCGAACCAAACCTTAAATGACGAAATGCGTGCTTTTTGAAAAACCTTCCAGACCCCAGTGATGAGAGTCTTCCTCCTAGAAAACACAGTCGTCCACCCGTTTAACCTTTTAAACGAGGCCTTAGATTCATTAAGATTTGCTTTATCACTGCTCTATTTCGAACCAAACCTTGAATGACGAATTGCGTGCTTCCTGAAAAACCTTCCAGACCCCCAGTGATGAGAGTCTTCCTCCTAGGAAACACGGTCTTCCACCCGTTTACCCTTATTAGCGAGGCCTTAGATTCATTAAAATTATTTTAAATCTGCTCTATATCGATCCAAACCTTATGTGACGAAATTCGTGCTTCCTGAAAAACCTTCTAGACCCCCAGTGATGAGAGTCTTCCTCCTAGAAAACACAGTCGTCCACCCGTTTAATCTTTTAAACGAGGCCTTAGATTCATTAAGATTTGCTTTTACACTGCTCTATTTCGAATCAAACCTTAAATGACGAAATGCGTGCTTCCTGAAAAACCTTCCAGACCCCCAGTGATGAGAGTCTTCCTCCTAGAAAACACGGTCGTCCACCCGTTTACCCTTATTAGCGAGGCCTTAGATTCATTAAAATTACTTTAAATTGCTCTATATCGATCCAAACCTTATGTGACGAAATGCGTGCTTCCTGAAAAACCTTCTAGACCCCCAGTGATGAGAGTCTTCCTCCTAGAAAACACAGTCATCCACCCGTTTACCCTTATAAATGAGGCCTTAGATTCATTAAGATTTGCTTTAACACTGCTCTATATCGATCCAAACCTTAAGTGACGAAATTGTTGCTTTCTGAATAACCTTCTAGACTCCAAGTGATGAATGCTTTGCTCCTAGTTAACACGATCGTCGACCGAGGATCCCTTATTATCGAGGCCTCTATCTTTATAACGAGTCCTTTTAAATCTACTCTATATTGACCATAATCTTATATGACGAGATGTGAAAAAAAATGTTTAATCAAATTCCTACTTTAAGTAAACAGTTATGTATTTGTTCATGCATGTGTTCTCCATTTTTAGGTTTGTATGTGATTAAATCGCTTTAAAATACTAGGTATATCATACTGCAACGAATATTGCTTCACTGGCCGGCACCACCACGAACTACCTGTACGCGCGGATTGCGTCATCTGCCGGCGCCACCACGAGCTGCCTGTACGCGCGGGTTGCGCCGTCTGTTCCTGCAGTAGATTATTCCAGAACGTTCATGGGGTCCGGAAAGTTCTCGACAGTACTCGCCGAGTATAAATACGCGGCGGCCGGCGACCGCGAGTCAATCTTAAGTCCGCAGTGGAAGCTGAACTGTGAAGAGTGTGCATCGCGGTGAATAGCAGTGCAGTGATTGTGCTCAGTGACGTGAGTCGTGGTCAGTACATCGTTCTGTGGTCAGTGACGTGAACCGCGGTCAGTGCATCGAACTGTGGTTAGTGCAGTGGACTGTGACCAGTGCATCGAACTGTGATCAGTGCAGTGAACTGTGTCCAGTGCTTAGGACTGTGCGAGTGTGTAAGATAAGTGAACTGTATAAATAAATAACCAAGAAAAGTGTAGTGTAAATAAATAATCAAGTGTTTTCAGCGATTATGTTAAGAAACAAAAAGAAACGTATTTGTTAAAATAATACCAGACCTTACCTTAATTCACCACCTACAATCGTAACAATACTTAACATTTAAAAATTTGTAAACATGTTAATTTTACAATATGTATATGTAAAGGTAATTACACATCTTAAAATAAGCTAAATTGCATGACCATGCACACACGTATGGTACCAGTTTGTTATAACAATCCTAGTTTGTATGAAAATCCTAGACTGCGAAAACATAAAATTTTGGCATTATTTAATTTCTCGATAAATACCAAGGACTCCCCTCAAACCCTTTTAGACCATTTTCAACGGAACATTCCAGCACTAAAAGAACCTATGCAATATTGGGATTCAATTATCTCTTTCCTGATCGTTTCGAAATTAGACGACGGCACTCATAAGGACTGGGAAACTCATTCAGCCAATCTTCGTGACCCATCCCTGGCCGATATTTATACCTTCTTAGAGTAACTTCTTCCTAGATTACTTCTCACTTGTCGGACATGGCCGCGGACAAAAGGTTCAAGGAAAAGCTAACATCTATACCCGCGCCCTGCAAAGCGAAAGCTGGATGTTTTGTAGCAGGACAAGCCGATGGTTGTCTCCTCTGTAATTCGCAACATCCGTTACAAAAGTGCCAGCAATTTATTGACAAAACCCGTGTGATAGATATGTGTTCGTCAGATCCAAGCATTTGTGTTTCCTTTGTCTCCGACATGGCCACAGCCTAACTCAATGCTCATTTAAAACCTGCGCGGAGTGTAGCAAGAAACATCATCTGTTGCTTCACAGGGAACAGCAAAGACGCATACGTGACTGTCGTATACGTGGTCACTAATGCCTTTTCGCACTTATTAACATTAAGACTTGTTCCTATAAAACGCGATCATCGATCCAGGTATCCTCATTACGACACTAGCTTCATGTAGACTCGCTTTAACTCTACCCAATATCGACCCAAACCTTCAGTGACAAGAATCTTGCTCCCACTCTCTCAACTTGAATCAGTGAAAATCCACTGATTGACAGTGACTATTCACTGATTGTGGTAGTTAAAATTCGACCACTGACAATCAGTGAACTGAACTGAACTGAAAGAATCAGTGAAAATCGGGTCCACTTTTTGAATCAGTGAAACTTCACTGCTTGAATCAGTGAAACTACACTGTTTGAATCAGTGAAATCTGTGGCAACTAATTGAACCAGTGGAGTAAATAGCTGTTGCAATCAGGGAAAGCAAGGCCTCCCTTATTTGAATCAGTGAAATATCGCATTGCTATCCCAGCAGTGGCGGCTCGCGCTTAGGTTGCACAACCCCCAGAAAATGAAAAAGATCTCATAACATCTTAGGAATATACATTTTCCTTTTAAAACATTCATTATTGAAGATATTGCAGCAATAGCGATGTATATGAAATCATTTTGAAACGAAAGGGCGTCCAAATGGCGCTCTCTCCGGTGTCTGGTGCCTTGTCAGGAATTGCACCACGCTCTTGGCTCTATTAATGAAGTTATTGTTTTTACTCCTTAGTCCTTCGATTTAACACGGGGAAGATAGAGCTTTTTGGTTGAGCAACCACACAGCTGGCGCGTTGCGGAGATACTGCCTTTTTAAGTGAGATAGGTGAATACAAGTCTTTATTTAAACCAATGAAAAACATACAACAGAAGAAAACCGATGTTCAGGAACTTTTCAAAACTCACTACGGAGAAAAATTGGCCTGCAGTTAACACTCTTTATTTTATGTACATATTATTGACAATTTTGGTGACAATACAACAAATTATGAAAAGAAAGTTGGGAAGAAAGCAGTGAAAGAATTATAATCCTCTTATAATTTAAAAGTGAATTTGAATGAAATGAATTTTTATGTGAATTTTACAATAAAAATAAATAAAGAACATTAAATCTGTCAAAATTTTTAAAGTAAAAATACAAATAAACATTTGATATTATTACTAGTATTTGGCAAGTTTTAGGGCAACTTAATCAGCTTCCTCTGCTAATTATAATTTTCATAATTAAAATCAGCAGCATTGCCAAGCTTAAAATTGGAAATGTTAACAGCACTGCATGCCTTTGTTTCTATGTACATATATATGTATACACATGTATATATACACATGTATATATACACATATATATGTGTATAAAGAAAACAAAGACTATTGTGTGTCGTTTCCTAAAAATTTGAATCTGCCATGCTACCGAACAAATGACTAATACCTGACACCGCAATGGAGGCACCTGGTCACTGATTTCAAAGACAGGAATACAATTGATGAATGATGGCATGTGTCAAGAAGCGCAAGTTCTAAGCTATTAATTCACTTGAGGTAAAAACTTTAAATGGCTTACCAGATGAACTCCAAAACACAAACCTTCACAAGGAGCTAATTACAACACAAATATTTGGTAAAGTAAGAAATACTTTGAAAAAAGAGACATCAAAGTCTGGATTTCATCAGAAAATATATCAAAAGTATATTTGGATGAAGAGGAAACTTTTAAAGAAAGTTTTAGAAGATAAGCAACAAATATCTGAAGTAAAAAATTTGAGAAAAATTGTCAATGATTTTATTATCGATACTAGTGAGAACCCGTCAAAATTTGACGGTGAGATCTTGGTTAAATGTAAAATACTGTGCCCACACTAATGTTCACAATATGTTGCATTGTTTGGATCTTCAAGTTGTAACGAAGAAATTCTCTGATGTGTAGTTCCCAAAATTTTGAACACGTATGGTCCATGACCAGGTGGCAATGCAAAATGGCCCACATATTCCAATAATACACGATATGACAAAAGAAAGAGCACTATTATACTGACGGATATTATTTCTAAAGTTTTTTGATGTGTCATTTGGTTACTTCTGGCATATTGCTCAAAGGTAAACTTACTTTCCAATTTAAGCAACACAGAGTAAACACGTTTGCAGAATTTCTCTCGCATGGGAAGTACAAAGCAGAACAAAACTGACATTTTCTGCGCTGACTTTCTCATTCTCTGCGTCCAGTGTACGTTTGCTTCTTTGGGGGTGCGTGGACAACTATTCGGAATTCGACATAACCTGTGAACAACTTCACTACTTCAGTACATCTGAGCAAAACCCACTGTCCGAATGTTCTCTAAAAAATACATCACAAAAGCAAATACATGCAAACTGTCAAAGTCACAATGCAATTATTACACTGAAACAAAACCATGACGAATTGTAAACAAATCTCAACAATCAAAACAAAACATCAAACAGGGTGGACTCACATCTAGCGTTTCATATAATCGATTTTGAAACAGCATTTTGGAAGAAAACAATTGACTACTGATAAGCTTAGTATTAAAGAATGATTTAATTAATTAATTTACACCGTAAATGTTGGTGAATCCACACAAACAATATCTGATAACACATCTAGGGATCACATTCTTTCATTTAAAGGAAAAAATACTACAATCAATTCAGTAGAAGCTCCAAACGAAGCCATGGCAGAATGCATTATTTTTTTAAAATATATAGATAGAAGATATTTAATGGAAGAAAGTCAAACGCATACCAATGGATAAACGAGTTTGAAAAAGAGTGTGAACGCTGTTTTGTGGAAGAGAAATTCGAAAATTTTCCCTTGACAATGCAAGCGCAGATTGGTACTCAAGTATGATATTGATTCAGTGGTGAGTTGTAGTTGACATTCACATAATTGAAATTATTGAAGGCGTTGTCATTGTCAACAATATTATTTATTATAGAAATAGCAGCTTTCGATGGCTTAGCCATCATCATCAGTTTTCTGCTGTCTGGGAGTCACAAAAACGACCAGGCGTTGTCATTGTCAACAATATTATTTATTATAGAAATAGCAGCTTTCGATGGCTTAGCCATCATCATCAGTTTTCTGCTGTCTGGGAGTCACAATAACGACCAGACAGCAGAAAACTGATGATGATGGCTAAGCCATCGAAAGCTGCTATTTCTATAATAAATAATATTGTTGACAATGACAACGCCTTCAATAATTTCACTCAAGTATGATTTTGAAAAATACAGTAGAATCAGAATGGAACAATTGGAAAAAGAACGCACGCATAAAAGAAATCGGAGCTGTACTAAACCAAGGACAAAAATGGGGATAATAAGCGAGTGGCATATTTTTCGAAAAAATTGAGTGAAGCTCGAAAGGAAAAAAAAGCAATTTACCTTGATTGCTTGGCAATAAAAAAGGTTGTGATATATTGGCAACATTGGCTACTTGGAAGAGAATTTTTGGTACACTCCAATCATAAACCTTCAAAAAATTTAAATATAAAAGCAGTAACAGATTAAGAACTGGGTGATTTGACATACTATCTGTCCCAATACAATTTTAAAGTTAAATATAATCCTAGAAAATTAAACCCAGAGGCAGACTGTTTAAACAGGCATTCAGTTCTAGAGCCTGATGAAAATTCAGATGACATATTAAAAATAGTAAACCTAGTGAAATTAGAAGACATAAAAAAGGATCAAAGATGATGCACAATACTACAAAACAATAAGAAAAAACTAATATTCTAAAATGAAATTTATTATAAAAATTAAAAAGAAGAGAAACACTCTCATTATCAGAAGAATTTAGTAAAATATTACTAAAATATGTACACCATACTTATTGTCCCCTGGGAAGAGCGCAGATGATAAATAAAGTAATACCATTCTTTACAGCGAAAAATATAAACATAAACATAGAGAAAATTTGTGAAACTTGTGACATCTGCTTCGCATCGCGGCGGCGATGGTGTAACGGTTAGCGTATCGGACTGTTGCACCCAAGTTTGCGGGTTCGAACCCGATCGAAGCCGTGGATTTTTAAGGGCGAAAAAATCCTTCGCACGCCTTCCTTCGGAGGGGAAGTTAAGCCGGCTGTCCCATGTTAGTAGATTTACTGCATGTAAAAGATCCTCAAGCCTAAATGACGCCTCTGAGCTAAATTCAAATCGCCTATTTCCTCGCCCAAGTAATAGCTTCTTTCTCCCATGGTTGGTGAAAGGAGCGTAGCGGAATTTGCGTGGTCAGACGGAAGAGCAGGCCTCATGGCCTGAGTCTCGCCACGTAAAATAAGGCAAATTCAATTCAATTCAATCTGCTTTAAGAATAAATCATGAAGAAAATCAAAATATGGATTAATGTCACACCTAGGTTGAGCAATGTACCCATTCAAGATAGTTTCTATAGATACCATCGGAAGTTATGGAGGATCCCGGTCAACAAAAAAATACCTACACCTACTGGTCGACCATTTCACAAGATATGCTTATATTTTAACATCAAAAAATCAAAACGCTGATGACTTCATAAAACTAACTGAGGAAGTAACAAAAAACCATTATGTCCAGATGGTACTAACGGATCAATATCCAGGAATAAATTCAAAAGAATTAAAACAATTTCAAGTAAAGAAAAAAATAAAATTGACTTTTACTGCCATAGATGCGCCTTTCTCCAATGGTCTTAATGAAAGATTAAACCAGACTTTAGTGAAATTAGATGTATTATGAATGAAACTAACAAAGAGGCTGCTATTGCTATGGGCAACTATTGTGAAAAAAAGCTGTGGAGAAATACGAGACAGAGCATACAGTGACAAAATTCTCAACAAAATACTTGCTAGAGGGTAAAACCAGGGACCGAATACCGAAATAATAGCGGTAAAGGTATTTATACCGGTATACAAATACCTTTACCTCTATTATACCTTTATTCAAAATACCTTTAAAAATACCGGTATAAGACGTCAAATACCGGTATTTTAGAGGTATTTTACCTTTATCCGACGTCTATACCGGTAAAATACCTCTATTTAAAGGTATTATACCGGTATTCTCTCATCAAAATACCGGTATTTTCATAAGAAAATACCGGTATTTCAGTAGAATCATACAGGTATTTGGGGGAAATTCATTGTGATTTTTCCGCTGAGATGGCTCAGAGGAAACAACTATTTACACGGCAGAGTTTCTGACCGGGAGGTCCTAGGGTTCGAGTCCCGAGGGTGGCGGATTTTCGACACATATTCTAGCTAGGTCGAGTTCTGCCGTTGACTGAGAAGTCGAGTTCTGTCGTCAGACGGAGGGACCAGCTAACGGTCTTTCGCAGACATCAACACGATCTCGTTCGCTGACCTTGGACCTCACGTCCGGGCGCAGAGCTTGGCGACACGTGATACAGTGTTGAAAATTAATCGAATTTCTCCGTATAAATCTTGTCCTTTCTGGTAGCGATAAAAAATGGAGCAACGTGTCTTGTTATCCATAAATGACTCTTCCCACGCATACCAAACTTCCTTCTTGCATGACTGTGTTTATCACTAAATACGATTATTTGCTTAAATTTGATCGTATCACTAACATTCCCGAAAATAATTTTTTCAGTTGGCCCAGTTTCCTTATTCTGCGCCATAATTAATAATTATAATTATATATATTAATTAATTACATATAATTATTAATTATAACTAAAACTATTACAAATTCACACTGAACGCTAATAGACATTAACTATTCTTATGCGAGGAAACAGAAGCGTTATTGAAGCATGTTTAATTTACATCCATGTATTATTTAAGAAATTTCATTAAGAAAAAATATTAATAGTACTATATAATATTAATTAATTTTAATAAATATTTTAAAAATTTAATACTAACTAAATTTTAAATGTTTGCCTTAAATTTGTGTAAATTAATTTATTATTTTGTTTGTTAATTTATAAATTTATTTAAATGAAATGTTAATTTTAATTAAAAAGTTAATATTAATACACTCTTTTTTATTAATTAATAATGTTAGTATTTATTTCTTATTATTAAGGAAGAAACACTCTTCTCGAAGTTGGCTCCTCCAAATGCATTTTACAATGTAAGCTACCCGCGTAGAAGGAAACCCTTGCCCACATGCAATGTTAATAGCTAATAATAATAGTAATAATAACATAATAATTTACTTTTATT